>JAQQSK010004096.1:0-121857 GCA_028658325.1 Potorous gilbertii | reverse complement strand
GGAGGAACCCTGAGCAATAACTAATAAACCTTGTGTTACAGTTTGACCTGAGCCCACTGCCTCCAATCCACATTCCAACAGCTCCTTAGATCTGTTAGTTCTCTGGACTTCCCTGTCTGGTTGTTTTTTATGACTTTCGTATTCAATGGAATTTATTTCAGGCAAGGATTCTTAAACTGGGTTCCATGAATTCATTGTTGTTTTAATATTTTGATAACTACATTTCAATATAATTGACTTCCTTTGTAATCCCATGTAATTTATTTTATGCACTTAAAAATCATTGTTCTGAAAAGGGGTTTATAGACTTTACCAGACTGTCAAGGGGTACAGGATAAAAAAAAAAGCTTTTCAACCCCTGTTTTAGGTAGGGTGTGTTTGAACTGCTGCCTTGCATTCCAGCTTTATAACTCTCCCATTCAGTTGTGGCATGCCCAGCCTTCATCATTATCTGGCTTTAGTGGAAAAGATACACTATTCATCAGCCTTATAGTTTGTTGGGTGAGCTCAGATCACATTAGCATTATCTGAAGCAAAAGAGGGAGAGAGGTATCTGGTTAGTTGTCAGTGTCCATTAGCGCCAGGCCATGCCCTTCACTATTTCATTAAGAGACTAAAGATCAAGAAGTTTTTCCAGTGCTGGTTCCCCAACCATGTATTGTGATAGTTTATGACAGTTGGTGTAAGACTCAGAAAGGATTTGTTGACTTAGAAAACCACACATTAACTTACCTATGTTCTATTATATTTTTATTTATTTTGTTAAATATTTCCCAATTACATTTTAATCTGGTTCTGGTGGCATTCTGGAGTGTTTCACACCTCTGGTTTATGGGATTAGAACTGGAAGCAACCTGAGGCCATCTTGGCCAACCCCTTTACTTGCTAAAGAAACTGAGGCCTGATGAGACTAAATGACTGGTTCAAAGTCACACAGGTAAGTAAGCATGAAAGGTGGGATTAAACTCAGGCCCTCTGAGGCCAGAACCAAGTTTCTCTGACTTGTAGTGTATAGGATGGAAGGGGAATGAGATTAACTATAAAACCGTAGGGTCACAGGGTCATTTATCTTTTGCATATAAAGAAAAAGATGGTTATCTGCCAACCTTTTAATCCATGTTACTGTTACATAACAGTGCTTCTTTACCAGTATTCTCCACTGTACTATGTGTCCCAAACCCCACCATGACAAATGTCAAGCACCAGTCATCTATGAGGGGCTTACTCAACATAATAATTTCTAGAATGTGGCATTGGATCAGTACCCATTCAGCCCAACTACTGTACTTCCTTTAGCTAGAGAAAATACAAAATTCTAGCTCCAAGAGGTAATGACTGTAATGTTGAAATCACATAAGTGGACAGTGGTTCAGAGCCAGAAGAACCAAGGTGGAATCCTAACTCCTACTATTCAGTCAAATTGTCTCCCCTCTTTACATGTCACTTTCTTCATCTGTCAAATAAAGAAAGTGAATGAAATTATCTCCAAGGCCCCTTCCAGCTCTCAAGGCTATATGTGATCCTATGAACCAGCGGTCTGCCTAGAAATTCCTTTTAAATTATTCAAATCTCTCCAGTGCCAATTTAGTGCAAAATTTTGTTATCATGTTGTGGGCTTCAAAAAATGGGTCATCCCTGTGTGGTTTATGTGATAGTTCCAGTAATACTAATAGGTAGCATTTGTATATAGCTTTTAACGACCCCCAGTTTCTCTCTGAAGCAAAGGCCATCTTTTTAGCATCTGTATTCTTCTATTAATGCTGTATGACTGTGAATCACAGAATACTACAGTCTCCAAATAATTAAGGTTGCAAGACACTCAAACAGTAGTGGAATAGCACATGATGAATGTAACTAGTTTCTCTGGCTTCCATCAAGACTCATCTTAACTCTTACCTTCTGCAAGATTCCTTTTCCATTCCCTGCTCAATTTTCTCTCATAGCTTCCCTCTGAGATTACCTTCTGTCTACTCTGTATCTATCTACTTACATATCTCCTCTACGAGAATGGGAGTTTTTTTAGGAAAAGGACAGTATCTTTTACTTTCATTGTATCCCCAGATCTTAGTATAGTGCCTGGCACATAGTAGGTCCTTAATAGATTCTTGTTGACCAACTGACTGCCTGAAACATACTACCAACAAGGATTTACACAAAGCGTATGTCAGAAAGAGTATAGTCAGAGGAATGTATGACTAGAAAAGGAGTGGTGGGCCAGTCCTATAGTGAGAGTCATGGACAGCCCACATGAGCATCCATCATCAAAAGATTTAAATGAAGGCTTCTAACCTGTTGGGTGAACCCTTAGTGGAGAATTTAGAGAAGCATATGAACAAGCATCAAGTAAGATGAGAAAACATGGATGGGCTGTGATCTACCCAGGTGAAAAATAGCTCTGTAAATAAAATCCTGACTCTGCAACAGGGCTTCTTAAAATTTTTCCACTCACGACACCTTTTCACATTTCGGCAGCATTGGTTGGCATTATGTGGCATTACAGTATGCACAGTATAAAGTGTGCATGCTTTGTGTTCCAAACCAAGGCTGCAGTGAAGTTGCCCAGTGCAACACAGGCAGGGGCTGCCAGAAACTCCTTGGATTGATTTTTAATTTAATTTTTAATTAATTTTTGGTTATTGCATGTTCAGAAATCTTTTACCATTGCCAAATTTTTTTCCACCCCATATGGGTTGTGACCCACAGTTTAAGAAGCACTGTAGTCTACAGTGTTCCTTAACAAAGTAGGGGCTTAATAAATTGATTAGAAATTTAGTGGAAGTTCTCCTTTTTCTGCTCAGTTCAGTCTTTCAAAAAGGCAGTTTGGGATGTCTGGGTTCCTGTCATGCCATCTAAATTTTTTCCAACCATCTTGGCCCAGTTCAAACAATTCTTTCATAAAGGATTTCCCAGACACCACAGAGCCTTCTTCTAAAATCCTATAGCTCTCGTACTTTGTACCACTCATTGGTATATGATCGGCTCCTAGTAAATGCTACTCAATAAATACCTGATGATGATGTTATAGAATAATAACAATAGTAGCATTTACATATAGGTCTATGATCTCAGGCAAGTCATTTAACCTATGTCTGCCTCAGTTTTCTCAGCTGTAAAATGGGGATAATAACAGCCCTGGCTTCCCAGATAAGCTCCGTAAAGCCCTTAGCACCGTACCGGCACATAGTAGGTGCTGTGTAAGTGCTGGTTTATGTAGTGATCGAAGGGTCCTAGATCTGGAGCTGAAGGAGCCTCAGAGGCTGTCTAGCCCAGCGCCTTCATTTTCCAATCAGGAAAGTCAGGTGAGAGTGATTTTAAGTGACTCACCCAGGGTCATGCAGGTAGTTAGTATCCAAGGTAACATTTGAATTCAGATCCTCCTCATTTGACTCTCACATTCATGATCTCAGCTGATCCTCAGATCACTAGAGGAAGATATCTGAACACGTGTTACTTATCCCTTTCGACAGAGGAAGAAATTTAGAATTACAGAGTGAGTGACTGGCCCATTTTCATAGGTAATGGCAGTGTAGTTCTGGGAAACCTCCACTCCTGACACTTGGGCCTCAGGGCTGATTCCTAGACCAATATTCTTTCTTTCCAGACCATGCTGGGAGCCACAGAAATATCAGAAATTGCTTCTTTGAATGGGAGTCTTTTCAGGCCCTGGATTTAGGTAATCTCAGTAAGAGCTTTTACTTTGGGGCATGATTGTAGTTCTTTAGACCACGTAGCATATGAGTACATTTAGTTGCTCATAAAGTATAACATGAAGATGTCTGTGACTCTTGAAATGTGTTTCTTCCACTAAAAACTAAAGACAGTTGTCAGCACCCATTGGTTTGGTTTATATATAGCCCTACCTGAAAGCAGGGAATCATTTTAATGCCCTCTGAAGTCCTTTTTAAGTCAAGAGGCCAAGCTTTTTTATTATGAAAATCAAAATGTATGCATGCTTTATCAGCTTCCAGTTCCATGGGCTTCACTGTGACTATCAGACAGAATCTGACATAAATAAATGATTGGCCAATTTTCCTCAAAGCTCAGATGAGATTACCATGAAATATTGTAGTTTGTGTTTTTTAAAGCAAGGAGCAGGCTATAACTTGCAGTCACATTTCCATACTTAGATTGCTTAGAAAAGATGACCCTTAAAATGATAGATCTGTGTTTATCTAATCTCTTTCTATTATCACAATTCCACTGACTTTGCAAGAAAAATACAAGTTAGCTTGATTGTTTAAAACACAGTGTTAATGAAGACAGGGTTTAGGGATTAGTCTCCCTATGGGACAGTTTACTTGAACCTCTTCTTTGTCTTCTCGATGACTCCAAACTCTGACCACAGGCTGATTGCTCATCCTGGCCACAAACAGTCCCTAATCTGGAGCTATGATAGTCCCAAACTGGCTACAGACTGACTCACTTATCTGTTTAGACAAATGAGTATCCCTTTTCATGGTGGAAGTCTGAGGATGGGGGAACAGGATAGCTCTATGCTTCAGAAACTACTCCAAATCCAGTGTCTTAATTATAATGAGCCTTTGGTGTCCAGAGCCATGACTAGTGTCGGATAAATGGGGCTACGTGACAAGGGGCCAGCAGTGAAAAGGGCATACTCCCTTTCCAAACTGGCTACTTGAACACCTCAGTTCAAAGTCTTCTACCGGACAGGACTGCTGAGTGGTACAGCTGTCACCACTGCTACAGCCTCCTGGAGTCAGGTTGTCTTCTGTGCTGATAACACCCTCTTCTTTCAGCAGTTTTTCCTCTTAGTTATGCCTCTGATGACACCATCTTCAGTTACGTCCCCTTCCAGAGCAATGGCAGGGCAGGTAACCAGAAAATGAGCGTTTGTCATTTCCATCCACAATAACCCTCCCCATTCTGGGCCTTTGGCACCACAGCACACCTATTTCTGTGCCCTAGCTGTTGGCTGAAGCTGGTGTTTATGGTTTGCCATTAGAATCAAAACCAGTTGCCATGTTATCTGCAGGAAGCTGATTACCCCATCTGAAAGTCCTCCCTCATCAGCAACCCTCCCTCATTTTGTTTTGTTTGGTTTGTTTTATTTTGTTTTCTCCAAATGCCATCTGTTAAGTCATTAGCCCAATCACTTCTCATCAATTGAATCATGGCTCCTTTCGGCCCCTGTATTAGACTATCCTCATTCCCTGAATAGGAAGAGGCAGGCTTTTTTTTCTTTTTTTTTTTTCTTTCTTTTTTTTTTTTGCAGATGTCGCTCTTCCTGTTGAGGGCTGGACTGAGTCAGGTGTCAGCTGGAAAGGAAGCATTGGTTCCAGCCTGACTCTCTTTCCAAACCTAGACATCAGGGTGCCAGCCTGTTCCTTCAAGGTTCTGAGTGCCAATTTCTATGAGCTGGCTTCGCTCGTAGTACTCATGGTACTATGTCACACGGTAACATAGTCGCTCATGGTAGCTCCTTTGTTAATGGTAGCAACAAGCCACCTTTACCTGTCTAGTTCCTTCCTTCTTACCTGGGCCCTCACACTCTTTCTGTCTATTTTTCCTGATCAGAAATGCCCTAACTCAGCAGGCAGACATCCATCAAGCCCATGGCACAGAGCAAATCCTGAAATGGAAGGCACCTTGAATAAATAGAGGAGCAGGTGCTGGGTAGTTCCTGGGCATCCATACAGGACCTTCTTGTCAGGGGGGTACAAGAGCATGTACACACAGAAGGAAACATAAGTGCACACAGGAGAAACCTGGGTGCACAAAAAGGACAGAGACACCAAAATCATAGAAGGCTAGAATTGGAAATTATGTAGAGCAACACACACGCACGCACGCACGCATGCACACACACACACACACACCCTCCCACCTCATGCTATGATTAAGAGAGAAGAGAATTTAATTGCAAACATGATAGAGCCAGGAAAGAATCTAGGTGCAATATTCTTACCTTGGATCACAAAATGTACTACCCAGAAATATAAATATACAATCTCTCCTCCCTCTCTGTCTCTCTCTGTTTCTTTTTCTCTCTTATACTCTAACACACTCCCCAGTCCTGTATTAGAGACAGACAAGTAAAGAGAGCTTTCTCTGCAGACTCACACTATGGTGCCTATGTTATCCCCTCTATTCACTTGCTTTCTTCCAGCACCTTAGGGTGTTGAATGAATAAAAGACTTTCCATTTTTTATCCTTCAGCCTTCAAATATGAGCCTGTGTCTCTTGGTCCAAGAATGAGTTCCTGGGATAACAGAGCACCAGACTCCAAAGCACAGAGTCATGGGGAAGGTAATCAGGTTTCTTCCCAGTAATTTGTAGGAAATGAATTAATTAGGGAAGCTGTTGATGAGCTCTTAGTCTTGGTCCCAGACCAGCCTGTATGATGCTGAGGGGAAGTAGGGAGGAGAGCAGAGATAAGAGAGTAGCTCAGTGTTCCCTCCAAGTCTCCCACTCCCTCTGAGGAAAATATGAATTAGGAGACTAGGACACATAGAATAAGGGACAGAGGAAGGTTACACTTTTTGTCGTTCTTGTCTTCATTTTTGCTCAGCCAAAAGTTTTACATTAAATATTGTGTGGTAATAGAAAGAGCCAAGCAGAGAATCTTGGCCCCACCTCCAGTTGACTTTGGACAAGTCCTCTGAAGAAGCAGGGGAGAAAGTTCAGGACAGAAGCTGGAAAAGGGAGTGTGCTTTGAAAGTTAGCCATATCTCTGATGCCCCACCCACCCACTAGTGTTTTTGTTTATTTGTTTTTGGGGAGGCAATGGGGGTTAAATGATTTGGCCAGGTTCTTACAGTTAGTTAAGTGTCAGATGTCTGAGGTTGGATTTGAATTCAGGTCCTCCTAATTCCAGGTCCATGCTCGATGCACTGCTCCACCTAGCTGTAACTAACACGCACACATGCAACACTTGAACTGTTGGATTCAAGGTGTGCGCTCCATCACACATGTTGATGTGTGTTCTGAAATGTGGCCACCACTTGTAAAATATCTGAGCTCGCAAGAGTATTAGTCATGTCATAAATAATCACAAGCTAGCCAGCCAGTAGAGCAGGCCTGAGCAAGATGAGCCTAAGCCAAAGGATTGAGCAGGAGACTGATGAATGGGGCAGATGGAAGAATTCATAAAGTGAAAATGTCCTGACTGAGGCCAAACAGTCGTGGCAGGGTCCCAAAAAACAGAATAGAAGGAAGGAAATTTAAAGGAGGGGGAGGGGGTTGTGCTAGGGGCTTGGAATATCCCACCTTTACATTTCTTGTAAATTTGACTTCTCCCTCTCAGATCTTATTTCCCATGGCTCTCCTTTAGGTTCCCTCCATGGTCAGATTGATCTGTCTGCTGACCCTGTCCCACAGGTCACTCCCACCCCCTACTTTATACTGTTGTTTTTTGCTCTCCCCCTTTTTTTATAGGAAGGTAAGTGTCGTAGCACCATACCCTCGAGTCAGGAAAACATGAGAAGAAATCCAGCCTCAGATACTTGCTAGCTTTGTGACCCTGGGCAACTTATTTAACTTCCATTTGCCTCGATTTCCTCAACTGTAAAATGAGGATAATAGCAGCACCTGTCCTTCCAGGGTTGTTGTGAGAATCAAGAGGTAAATCTATGAAGTGTTTAGCACAGTGCTTGGCACATAGTAGGTGCTGTATAAATGCCTTGTGGCCTTCCTCCTCCATTATCCAAATCCTGCCTGTCCTTCAGGGCTTAGATCAAGTGCCATGAAGCCTCCCTCACATAACCGTGGAGTCAAGATCCCTCTCCGCTCTGAGTTCTGTAGCACTTAGCTGTAACACTCATCATCATCATCCTTATCAATAAACATTTATTCAATATCTGTTATGTGTGGGGCACCAAACATGTATAAATCTTGTCTATCCAATGACACCATACACCCCTGAAACATAGAGGCTTCTCATTCTCATGTGCCTCCTGCAGAATCAAACACTGGTTTATGTACATAGTAGACACTTAATAAAGACTTAAGCAAATGAGTAAACGAACAAGACGCAAGCTTCATGTCCATTGCATATGCAGGGATGTGCTCCTTAAGTATTGATTTCACAAGCCTAATATTGATTTACTGATTTTTTTAAATGTTACAGTACTTTTTAGCATTAGAGTGAACTAATAGGCCCATTTGGTCTCTGGCTTGGTAGGGTATCCCAGGGACTAGAAAACCTTGAAAAAAGTTACAAGGTAGCAGGACGGAATGAGAGATAAATGAGGAAGGGAGTCAGAAAGCGAATGCAGTGAGGTGGATGAGGGTCTCATGAAATCTTGGAAATAGCTTCAAGCCTATTGGTCAGCATGGTTAACAGCTGCCAAACTGGTAGGAAAGACTAAAGACATCTTTCATTTTTTATCCAATGAAAACTTTTTTGAGGAGGAAAGGGAGATAGGAACCAAATAAAATGAAAATGGACATTTGTGAAAGAAGGAAAAATGTAAAGAGAAGAAAAAAACATTATGTGGGCTGGAGAATTTAAGAATTGTTTTTATTTTCAAAAGTGTTCTATGGGTTGTTTTGTGGAGAAAAGAGAATTTAAAAGGTCCCTGGAGAGGAAAGGAAAAAATCCATAAAGGGGAGTATATAAGATTTAGCCAGTGGTCAGAAGGTGCTTTAGTGTACCAGAGGATGAATCATGTTCTGCCTCATTTTCTCTGAAGTTCATGGGCCAAGCAAAAGGGGGAATCAGAGTCTGATCATATAAACAAATTGCCAAATTCTTCCCATCTTAAAAAAAGATAAACCAAGAAGATTTATCACACAGGACCATCACCATTCACAGCTCCGAACATAGATGAACAACTAGATGGTAGTGGTTTTGATGGTGGTGGTGGTGACGAGAGTGAAGATCGCATTCTGAATTGTGTAGTACTTTTACCTTTTTCCCCAGGGTGCTTTTGGATACAGTGTATTACCTCACTTCATTTCCATATTACTGTGAGTTAGGGAGGGCAAAAATTCTTATTTCCATGTCATATTAAAAAAGAAAAGACTACGAATCCTAGGGTGGTTGCACATAGTGAAGTCAGTGTCTGAGCTGGAGCTCAAGCCCAGGTGTCTCCTGACTTCTAGCCATGCTTTGCTGCTCGTTAAAAAAGATCAAACAAGCGCAGACAGAAGACACAGGGTCTGCAGCAGACATGGGTGCTTTTTCATCCTCTAGGGATAAATCTTTCATCATTCTCTCCTCTACCCAAAAAAAGTTACACCAATTTCAACCCTCTCCAACATTTTAGTTGGGCATTTGTTCTGGCTTGTGCTGGCTCTGAAAGAGGAGAGGTAAGTGTTGATGACAGCAGTGATTTTAAAAAAAACTTTGTAGTTTTTTGGCAACTTTTTCTTCAGAGTGTTTTTTTTATAGTTCAATTAACAAGTCTTTATTGAGTGAGCATCCTGTGCTGGGTAGTGCTGTAAAAGATATGTAAAAGAAGGAGAAGGCCGGGCATCTACCTTTTGAGAGCCTAAAGTTCTAACTTTAGAGACAAAACGTGCCTCTGTACAGAATGCTGTAGCATCGCAGATAGGCAGGTGCCCTCAGCTGTGTGACAGGAAAGGAAGCTATGAGTGTGAACGCACAGGAAGGTTTCATGGAAAGGTGGGAGTGAACTGAGCATGGAAAAATGATTAGGATTTGAATCAACAGAAAAGGGGATGAGTAGAGGTGAGCATAACATAAGCCAAGAGTGAAAAGCAAGTTAATTCATGTCAGAAAGGGGGCTCCATATTCCTAGTCAGTCGATTGTTTATTGGCCTCCAGAGTTGTAGGCTGGATCACATCAGTTTCTTTCCTACTTAGGACAAATATTTACATTCTCCTAGCAATTCCAGCTGATATGAACTGAGGACTCTTCCCCTGTTGTCTTTGGGAGAAAGGAAAAGGTACTTCTCTTGACTTTCCCATTTTTCCAGAATTCATTCACTACACTCCAGATCAAAGGAGTCCCCTTTGCCACTCAAAGTTGGATGGGAATAATACAGGTAGCCAGCTGTCAAATTGGGTAGAGCTCTGGGTCTGGAGTCAAGAAGACATGAATTCATGTGTGACTTCAGTTATATCAGCCACTTAACATCTCTTTGTCTCAGTTTCTTCAGCTGCACAATGATGATCATACCAGCATTACCTCTCAGGGTATTGTGAATATTAAATGAGAAAATATTTGTAAAAAAATATTACCCCATTGCCTAGCACATAGTAAGTACATAATAAATGCTTACTCTCTTTTCATCCCCCCTAAGACAGGAGCTTGTACTTGGAAGGGACTTCCAAGAACTATCTCATCCAACCCTTACTTGAAATGTACCCCTCATTCATGGCATCCCTCACAAGTGGTCATCTGCCTTCTGCTTTGATAACTCCACAAACAAAAAACTCTTCTTCCCTTTTCTCCCCATCCCCACTACCTGAAGGGGAGGAGAAATGAAAGTGATCTCATTCCATTTTTGGAGAGCTCTAATTATTAAGAACGTCTTTCCTTATGTTGAACAGGAATCCACTTCCCTATAACTTACACCCTCTGCTACTAGATCTGCCCTCCAGGGCCAAGGAGAACAAGCCTAACCCTTTGTCTATATTGACAACTCCTCAGATACTTGAAGACATCTATGATCTAAACCTTCTCTTTTTCAGGCTAAATAACTAGTTCTTCTGTGGAGACACCTCTAGTCCCCTTACTGTGCTGATCTCAGTTCTGCCTAGGCTTCAGTTTGTCAGCGCCTCCTCCAAAATGAGTTATCCCAGAATGGACAAGATGGTCCAGATGTGATCTACCCAGGAAGGGAGCGCAGCAGGACAAACAAAACATGCAGAAAGGGTGTCTGGCCCCACACCTCCCTGGGAGCAAACTTCAGAATCTTCTTATTCTAGGAAAGATTTACACCCAAAAATATTATGGAAAGAAATAATAGGATAAGGGGAAATGGAGGGGATGCCTAAGGTTCTTTCGAGATTGATATCAAGAAGGGTAACCTTGACCTTTATCTCACCTATACTTTGGAGCTGTTTGATGGGGAGGGTTGTGTGTGGCCCCCATGCAAACATTTGTGGTGTCAAATTCTGTTCAACAAAGATTAAGTGCCAACTGTGTGCAAGACTTTACTTGGGAGGAAGCAAAACAATATTTATTATGATCTACTATTTCTCAGGCACCAGCTAAGCACTTTATAAATGTTATCCTATTTGATCTCCCCAACAGCCTTACGGGGTGGGTGCTCTTACTCTCCTATTGAGCAATCTAAGGCAGACAGAGATGAAATGGCTTGCCTAGTCACTTAACCCAACAGCTAGCTAGTGAGTATTGGATGCTAGATTTGAACTTGGGGCTTCCTGACTGCATTCCTATCTCTACCCACTGTGCCGCCTAGCTGCTGTTTGGTACTAAGAATACAAAAGTGAAGCATGAAAAAGTAAAACAAATAAATTCTGTAATAAAGGCAAATGAGAGAACTAAAACAAAACTGAGAAATTTTAAGCACATTCACAAACAAGAGAGGTAACCTATAGGAGGTGGCCCTTGAGCTGCGCATTGAAGAAACACAAAGTTTTCCACATTTGGACATGTAAAGGGATTTTCTTCTAGGAATGGAGCATGGTCTGGAATGCAGGACTGGGTCAAAACAAGTTTGAAGAACAACCAGTATCCAGTTAGACTGGAACAGAGAGGGAGTAAAAGGGAGTAACATGAAATAAGATTGGAAAGGTATGTAGAAGCAGATTGTGGAGAGCCCTAACAGCCAGATCAAAGGGTTTGTATTGAATTTTTAGGCAACAGGGAGTCACCGAAAGTTATTTTTGTTTGCATAGGGAAATGGCATGATCAGACCTGTGAGTCAAGAAGGTTGCTTTTGCAACTGTATAGAGACTGAGTCAGAGAGGGAAAAATCTGAGGGCAGGGAGTCTTTTAAGAAGCAATTGTATTAGTCTGAGTGAGTGGTGATGAGAACCTGAACTAGAAAAGTAGAAATCTGAGTGAAGATCAGGGGACACATTTGAGAGAGGGAGAGAGAGAGAGAGAGAAAGAGAGAGTGAGGGGGAGAGAATGAAACTAAATAAGACTTGGCAAATAATTTGATGTCAGGGATAAGGGAGAATGAAAGGCAAAAAATGAAAATCTAAAAGTGGATAACCAGAAAGAATGGTGGTGCCATTGACAGAAATAGGGAAGCCAAGAGGATGAGGCAGACATGGGGAAGAAGAAAATTAGTTGAGTTTGAGACCCGGGTTGAAATGCTCCAACAGGTAACTGAAACTCTGGGGTTGGATCTCAGGGAAGAGATTGGAGCTAGAGATACAGAGATGGGATTCATATCTGTATAAAGGTGATAATTGAACCCATGAGAAAACATCATAAAGGGAAAGAGAGAAGAGAAAGACTAGGACAGATATTCACCCTGTGTTTACAGGAATCATCAGATAAGTCAGAAAAGAACCTGGACAAGGGACAGTGTCAGAAAAGACAAGGAAGAATGTGAACATTCTAACAATAACATGACATTCCACAGTTTTGGAGTTTCTAAAGTATTATCAAGTATTCTCCTCCTAATAACTCCCCCATGAAATGGGCATTTATATATGAGAAGATAAAAGATTAGAAAAATAGAGTAATTTTGGCCATGTCATGCAGCCAGAAGGCAGTAGAGCCAAAACTCCAAGCCTGGTCTTCCAATACCAAGTCCAGAGTTCCTTCTACTGTGTGATGATATACCATATAGGAACGTTTATCTTCTAACAGAGAAGGCCTAGATTATCCAGGAAATTTCTGACTCAGCTGCCCCAACTGTTCAGGATTTGTTGCTTATTTTTTTTCTTAATTTTCTTTCAGATTATGAATTTAAATCTCATCCACAAAAACAAATTTCTCCATGCTAAAAGAGCAAGAAAGAGGATTGTATAAGAAACTGAACTTCTGTTACATAGTTTGTTTTTGTAGTTAATAATAATAGAGAGTAAAAAGATGACTCAAGGTTCTAAAACTGGGTAACTAGGAAGAATGGTGGTACCGTTGGCAGAAATTTAGAAGCCAAGAGGATGAGGCAGGTACAGGAAAAAGAGAATGAGTTAAGCTGGAGGTCCAAGTAGTGATAATTAATAAGAATAATCACAACTAATGTTTATACAGCATCCACTAAGCACCAGATGCCGCGCTAAGCACTTTACAAATATCCTCTCATTTGATAAGGAATATTTAACAGATGAGGAAACGGAAGCAGACAGGGATGCTATAACCGCCGAGGGTCCAGCAACCAGGAAATGTCTGAGGCCGATTTGGAAGTCAGACCTTCCTGACTCCACGCCCAGTACTCTATATTAATTATGCCACTGAGTGATCCCATGAATATGTGTATGTGTGTCAGTATGTGTGTACATATGTATTTACACGTATGTCTTTCTGTGTATACATATACAGTACTTTGATGTATATGACATACACATATATAACATGTAACAAAAGTAGTAGCAAAGTTGCTCTATTTGTGTCCTCTTCTGTACTTTGGTTAACTTCGGGGGATATAAAAAAATGTTTTATTAATGTTCTTTTTTTTTTTGTACATGTACCATTACCCATCAACTTACCAGTACTATACCTCAAATAGAAGCCTTTTCTTGTCACAGGATCACATAGTCTGTTGTTTAATTTCTCTGGGGCCTCAGTCTACCCTCTGTAATCTTTCCTCACATTGACTGCCTCCCTCTCGGGAATACTGGGACTTTGGATGAAAGGAATTAATTCTATTATGCAGACAGAAAGCCAATGAGTTATTAAGTACTAAAATAGGGCAAATCAGAGTATATGGGATGAATAATTCTTTCCTAGATTCACTTGAACTTGCCCTGGCTCCATAAAGATGGCTTGAGGAATTATGGGGACCGCCCCATCCCTAACCCGCAAATTCTTTCTGCAGAAATGCCGAGACACAAACACCCACATATTTTTAAGTCCCTATAGAATGTTTTCATAGGACCAAAGAAAGGAAAAAAAGCTGGGGAGTGGGGAGGAGAATATGGGGAGCAGGGACCAACCAATGACAAGACAGGAAATGCAGCCGGTGTGTCAGAGAAGGGGAGCTCCCTACTGGGCTCTCCAGGGGTGCTTTTGGATGGAGAATGGAGTTCTGTGAATGGAGATTCCAAGAGCCAGCCCTTCCAGACTGGACAAAACCTAGCTAAAGAGATTATCAGCGCTGTGATTGTGTATGAGGTTGGTTATTTTACACGATGCTTCTGATATCTGTTTCTGTTCCAGAGATGGAGTTAAAAGCTCAGCTTTGTTTATAGTGCTTTTTGATGGATGGGAGGTGGTAAGGCAAGATTAGAGAGAGAGCAAGGAAGAGGGGAAGAAAGTGGCCAATGAAAAGGAAGAAGACAGAGCCAGAAACACTTGAGTCTCAGTCATTTCATAGTCCTCTCTGTTTTGTGTGTGTTAGTCTCCCATCTGGATGGTGTGAGCCTCATCTCCAAACTAATTCAAGCATTTATTAAGTACCTACTATGGACAAGGTACTGTATTAGGCACTAACAGTACAAAGACAAAAAACAAGACAGCCCTTGCCCTCAACTTTACAATACAGTGTTGTTCAGTCAATTATTCAGTCGTGTCCGACTGTTCTTGACCCTATGGACTATAGCACACCGATAATGTCCATGGGATTTCTTCGCAAAGATACTGGAGGGGTTTGCCATTTCCTTCTCCATGGATGAAGGCAGAGAGAGTGACTTGCCCAGGGTCACACACATCTAGTATAAGTGTCTGAGGCTGGATTGGAACTCAGGTCTTCCCGACTCTAGACCCAGCACTCTGTCCACTGAGCCACCTAGCTGCCCCTTTACATCCTATTAGCAAGATACACTGTGTTCACAAATACACATAATGCAAGGAACACTGAGGGGAGAGAGAGAATAACAACTGGGAAAAGCCTTGAAGGAAGAGGAGGATTCTGAGAATTAGAGATGAGGAGTTAGGGCATTCCAGGCCCAGAAAACAGCTGGTGTGAATACCCAGAGGCCAGAAAGCAGCGGTGTGGTCAGGGAACAGAGGCTGGAATGCCGTGTTTGTGTAGAAAAGTGTGAAGTAGTACAAGAAAGGCAGTTGGCAGCCAGATGGTGGAGGACCTTGAATCTCAGGCTGTTTTTATTTTATCCTATAGGCTAAAATGCAATTTAGAGCCATTAAAAGCCGCTTAGCATTCAGACCCACTCCTACTGAAGATTGTGTTATCCACTGTGCAAAATGTGGATTGGAAAAGAGTCTGTGGGAGCAGGAAGACCAGTGCTGCTCATGACCGCCTCTCATTTGGTTCAGGGTTGACAATGTAGTAGGTACTTGGTAAATCCTTACCGATTTGCCTGACAGCTTATAAGATCACAAATGCCTCTGGTGTTCACAGCAGTCTAGACCAAGCTAGACCAAGTTATGAAGTCTGGGACTACACTCACTTCCAGACTGGACCGTGTGGACCGGGAAATAGAAGCTCAGAGTGCTGGCAACAGTTGGATTGAATTGTTTCTGAGCAACCCTTACTGTCCCTACCACACACAATGTGAAATAATAAAAAGGAGGAGGGGATGGGATGGCAAGATTACCAGAATCATTGAGTAGCCTCCTTGGAACATAATAGTGGACTCTGAATATGAAGGCACGAATTCTTAGTCCTAGGTATGCCAGTGACTTGCTGTATAGCTATGTAACAAATCACTTAACCACTCTGTCACATATGTAATATATTTATAATAGCAAATAATATTTGTAGAGTTCTTCAAAGTTAACAAAGCCCTTGACATATGATTGGACATATCATTTGATTATGAGGTATCTCCAAACAGGGATAAACAGGGATGATCTGTTTACCTATAGGGGTATTGTGAGGATTGAATTAGGATGGTGCAATGAATAGAGCACTGGGCCTAGACTCAGGAAGACCTGAGTTCAAATGTGATCTCAGACACTTAATAGCTGGGTGATCCTGGAAATGTCATTCATCTGTAAAATGAGCTGGAGAAGGAAATGGCAAACCACTCCAGTATCTTTGCCAAGAAAACCCCAAATGGGGTCACAAAGAGTCAGACATGACTGAAAAGGACTGAACAACACAAAGTTGACATGACTGGACCTCAAAAGTGACAGACATATAAAGAATTACTATTTCTTTATAACCATGGTCTAATACATGCGAATAACAATGTTCAGATCTCAGATATTCTGAGAATTGGAAGGAATTTTAAAGATTAGCTAATCCAGCTGCATTCTGCCTAGGAAGTGATCGCAGCGTGGCAAACAAAACACACAGAGGGAGCCTTACTTCCCATCTCCCAAGGAACAAACTTCAGGGTCTTTTTATTCTAGGAAAGATTTACACAAAAAAAAATTTATGGAAAGAGAAATAATAGGATGAGGGGCTCAAGCCCAAAGAGGGGACTTATCCAGGGGCCCAGAGTAAATTAATGGAAGAAACTAAAAACCAGTAAGGACCAGAACCCAGGTATCGACTGCGGAGCCAGTATTTTTCCTACTATACCAAGGACACCAAATACAGGCATCATAACATTTATGAAGTGCCCACTCTATGCCAAGCATGGTGCTAAGCATAGGATAGAAAACAGTGAATGCAAAAACATTGTAAAGCTCTCTCCAAAATTCAGATGTTCTTATTTTGATTGTCATTACTCGAATGTTTCTGAAGCATTCCATTCCAGCTATTTCTGTTTTTCTCTGTCTTCTCAGAACTCATGCTTGGGCATCGGTAGTCTTGTATAAATACATAGTTAAACATTGGAGCCCGGCAGGAGGCCCCTCCCATTGTGGTGAGCAGCCATTTAAAGTACTGATTAATCATTCATCTCTGCCTGGGATCCACTAATATGTTCACATGGAAATAAAATAGTTCTTTTCTCTGGGTAAGGAGAGGGGAAAGGGCCACAGACTGCCTCTGTACAATACTCCCTCAGGCTGCACCAACTCAGACAGGACATGGAATCACCTCATATCACAGGCAGCAAATATATGTGTTTCATGTCTCTCCAGCATTGCCGTCAACAAGGAAAGCCTGTCTAATTTACCTCCCCCTCCCTGACATCACAGCAAGTGTTCAGGGAGAGGGGCTGCCTTTTACATGATTAGTGTCGGCAACTTTTCATTAATTTTTCCAGCTGACGGGGCTTTGACGCTAATGCTAGCATGTAATCCACAGCTAGCGTCTTCAAGAGCCGTGGCTTGTTTGGGTGGCCCCTGCTGTTTTGTGGAGTCTTATGCTGGGGCCTTCCCTCTTCCCCCATTCCCTCAAGAGACTGCAAACCTTGTTGTTCCAGCTGTCATCCTCATTCTGTGAGCACCTGAGCACCAACCCTCTTACTTCACCACCTCCAGCAGGCCTTCTCCCTTCTTACCACCCTATTCTCCACTGTAACGTTAATATCTCTTTGCTGTTCTTTCCTGTCTTTGCACATTCTGTTTAGACTTCCATCAGTTAAGAAATCTAAGGAAAGACTGGTCTGAATGAGTGATGGGGCTCATTTACAGATCACTCTCAGAATTAGAAAATGCTATTTATCTTCAAGAAGGTTTAGCAATTTAGGGTCATGGGATTTTAGATTCAGAAGGGACCTTAAAGCAAATTTAATGCAAGCCCCTCATTTTACAGCTGAGAAAACTGAGACCTAGAGAGGGAAAATGACTTCCTAGGACATTCCAGTCAGTAGTCTAAGATCTTGGCATTGTGATATTGTTAAAGAAATTAATCTTACTGGACTGGAAGAGCTGTGGGTTCAGGTTTGAGCTGTGCTGCTCATTGGCAGTGTGACCACAATAGGATCATTTAACTTTTCCAGAACTCAGTCTCCCCATATGCAAAGTAGATATCACAAAATTTGTCTCTCTTATTTAAGAGAGCAAGTCAGAGTATCATAAGAGAACAGATGTTAAACCACTTTGAAAAATGGAACAGGTTTCAGTGAGAAAAAAGACTACCAATGACTCAGTCATATCATTCCCTTTTTGTCTTTCCTTCCCCACTACTCCCTAACAGGTAGAGCCTGAGATCCTGTTTGCCCAAGTATGTCACCTGTCGAAGAGAAATCATTTTTAGCTTCCTTTGCTCTCCCCACGGTGCCATGCTTCAGTGAAGCTTCCCACTCCACATATACCTAGGGAAGCAGCAGGTCTCCACGGGCAGCTGGGGTTATGTTTATTCAGGAAGCAGCTGGGGGCTTGCCTGGCTGGCCACATGCCTGCCCCCTGCTGCCTTGCTCTTCCTCTGCTGGGGAATAGAAGCTGCCAGGGCGAACCCAATGTAGGCCTTCCGTTTTCATGCCAGAGGTTCTGTCCTTCATGAAACAAGCCAGCTGAACATTTTGGGGGGCTGTCTCCAAGCAGGACTGACATCTCAGTAAACATTGGATAAGAATGTTTATTTCAGGTCATTGGCCCTCATTCTTTTTTCTTTTTTTTTAATGAGACTGGGTCTCACCATCCCAACAAGGCCAGAAGTATAGGAACAATTCACAGCCTAATCCCACTACTGACTGGCATGGAAGTGTTGACCTACTCCGTTTCCTACCTCAGCCTGGGACATTTTGTCTTTTTGCCCCCAGCTTGCTCCCAGGGGGCTCACCTTGTGAGTTCCAGACTTAGTATAAACATCCCCCTGTCATAGCCCACTGCAGCCCAGAGCTCCTGAGCTTATGAGCTCCAGCCTCAGCCTCCCTGGTAGTAGGAATTACAAGGGTACACCATCACACTTGATGCTATGTCTTATTCTGAAAGCTAGTATTGGTTTAAAAAAAGTGAGACTGAGTTCTTCTTCACTGAGTAGCCTTTTTTTCTGTAGCATGGCATTCTTGGCTTTATTCTTGTTATAATTTCAGTATCAAGGGCAAGATAATACCATTCATCCATTCCATTTAATACAATTCAACAACAATTTCTCAAATTTTTTTATATTATGCACCTCCAGAGGTCAATGGAGTAGTTAGGTGGTGCAATGAATAAAGTGTCAGGCATACAGTCAGGAAGACTTATCTTCCTGAGTTTATATATGATCTCACATACTCACTGGGTGACCCTGGGCAAGTCACTTTACCCTGTTTGCTTCAGTTTCCTCATCTGTAAAGTAAACTAGAAAAAGAGTGAAAAACAACTCTAGTTGTTTTCCAGTTGTCAGCCAAGAAAACCGCAAATGGCATCACAGAGAGTCAGACATGACTCAGTAACAACATAGAGCTCACTGCTAGGTTCTGGGATAAGGTCCCTGTCTTTATGAAGTTTACCATCTAATAGGGGACATGAAACATTAGAAAAACAACAATAATATATAATAGATGCATACGAGAGATATAGAGTGCTATATAATGTCCAAGGCAGTAGGAAGGCCATTACTGACTGGGGGACCAGAGGAAGGAATTCAGAAAAAGTTGGAATTTGACAGGATAGATAGAAATTCAAGAACACAGGACACTGTGTTAGAAAAATGAGGAGGCACAAGCGTATGTGGTAGATGCCAGTTTTGGCTAGAATATAAAATAAATGGAGGGCCATAATATAAGACAACACAATTTATAAAGCATCTCATATAATACATTATAGGCGCCTGTTTTATGTAATGAGAGAGGCAAACCATGTACCCCTATGATAGTGGTTTACTCAGTTCAGCTCAACCCGTCTCTCTCTAGCACCTCCCATGTCTTTATCCCTTTGCTAGATTCATCAGGTTATTCCGGAGATGTGTTCCCTGCCTAAAATCTAAGGTATTAGAATTTATTACCTTGAAGCAATAATTCATGCCTGAAATAATAAGTCACGGCAGCATATGATTGAGTATCAAAATGAGAGACAAACAATTTAGAAAGGGAGAGTTTTATAGAGGGGAGAGGTTATTTTGGGTGAGAGTAATCAGGGAAAGCTTCAACAAAGTATTGGGCCTTGAGCTAAACCTTGAAGGATAGGTAGCATTTAGAATAGACTGAGAAAGACACAGTTTGCCTTGTCTGGCCAGAGGTCTTCGGTGGAATGAAAAGAGTATTGAATAAATAAGACTTCCAACCTCAGGCTAACTAGTTGCTTGACCTCCTGAGCCTCTATTAGCTTATCTAAGGCAGAGCAAGAAGACTAGACTAGATTCCACCTCTAATATTCTATCATTGGCTTTATTCCAATTGAGTATTCTCTTTTTCCACCCTTCCCTTTGGGCAGCAGGACTTTGGAGACTGCAAAGTGATCTAACCCCAAAATCCTATTGTCTCACAATATAGTCTCTTCTCCTATTTCTACTGACTACGTATGTCCCTATGAGCAGTGCCCTCAGCCTAGTGTTCACCCATCAGAAAAGGGAAACTGGGTATATCCTCAAACTGTAAAGATGTTTGTCTGTCTGTCTCTTTCCAGGACCTCCAAGTAAGGTTGCATTACTCATTCAAAAGCTCCCAATTCCCCTGGGCCCCTGTGAGGAGTGAAAGGCCTCTGCCTTATCTTGTAGCAAGATGTTGTTTCCAAGGCATGATATTGCTTTAGAATCCTTTTCACTAAAACCCCAAGCCACAGGGTATTGTGTGATCCTATCAGGAAGACAAGAAAGGCAAGGCCAGAGAGGGGTTGGATCCCAGGAGGAATTCAGGGCCTGATGCTCTGGAGAGTTGGACAGTCACATCTGCATGTGTGTCTGTCTTTCTTGTACAACATCCCTTAAAGGGATATGAGCAGTAGATCCAGGAAAAGGAAGGCAGTAAAGTAATGGTTCACATTTCTGTGGTGCTTTAAGGATCACAGATTGCCTTTCTCAAAAGAACTCTGTGAACTAGTGCAAATATGATGCCCATTTTACCGACTGGGAAACTGAAGCTCAGAGAGGTCAAATGATTTTCTCAAGGCTATGTAGATTTTAAGTACCAGAATTGGGACTCAAACTCAGGTTTCCTGATTCAAGGTCCATATCTTTTTTCATTACTCCATGTTACCTAGTGGAAGGAGTGAGGAATGGAAGGCATGGGTTCTAATTCTGGCTCTTCCCCCTATTTGATGTGTATTTTTGGGTTAGTGACTTGATTCCTCAGTGTCTATTTCCCTGTCAAATGAAGGTAATGTTCCCTGCAATACCTACCTTAGAAGATGATTGAATGCTTGCATCAGAAGTTGAAAGTGCTTTGAAATGAAGCCTCAGGGATGTCTGTGGTGTTCTGCCTTCTCTGTGAGCCTGCAGGATTCTCTCCACACTCCCACCCCTCTAAGAACTAGCAAATATGCCCAAGAATCACCCCTGTGATAAGGGGACTGTTAGGCGACACCAGTCATACACATGCTCTGATCCATGCCACAGTCAGTAGATGCTAGACCATCTATCTGCCAGCTTCATAACTTTATTCAAGGGTAAGACCTGCCCTCATTCACTCCCTGGCCACCCTGGAGAACTGTAGCATCCAAAAAAAATAGGATTTCTCGTCACTATACTTTGCCCATCTTCACAACTTCTGAGATGTTGGGCAGAGCTGGGAGAGGAGCAGTGCAGACTAAAAGTCCTAATGTATAGACCCTGGACCAGGTTGGGCTCCTTGTGTTTCATTCTGACCTGGAGGAGGGGAGAAGAACATCTTGGGTGGGGCCTTACGGCCATAGGTTTCCCAGCCCTTGTCCAGAGGGAATTGAATTTTTTTCACTTCAATATAATTTATTAATATACTATTCTAGGTACTAGAGATACCAAGACAAAAACAGCCACTGATTTCAAAGAGCTTATATTCTACTGGATGGATACAATGTGTATCTAGTAATAAATCCAACACAAGATAGGTTAAAGCAGAGACGGGCAGAGGAGGAAGGTGATGGTATGGGTATTTCTTCATGGAGGAAAGAAACAGAGACCCTTCGGGAGGTCAAGGATTCTGAGAGGTAGAAATGAGGAAAAAGGGCATCTTTGATGGAAGATAGAGGGTCAGGGGAAGGTAACTTGGGAGTATAGTAGTTTCCAGAAAAAAAGGGCAGATAGACCTGGGTGATAGCATGAAAGAATTGGGCTCCAGACTGGGAGGTTGGAGTAAGGAGGGGGTTGGCAGACAAAGACAAACTTTGTCAACTCTACAGTTTCACAGAGGGCATGTGAGTCAAGATAACTACCTGAAAACATTAGAAAATTATAGGGGATGGGGGAGGGGGGGAGTTTATCTTTTGAGAAAATCATACCTTCAGTGGATTCATTGAAAACTCTTGCTGGGTAATTTGCAGTCTGTTTGTGTTTTCAAAAGTATATTTTTGTAAAATATGAGAGTCAAAGGAAAATGTCCCCTAATGATTCAGATCTGCCACTTTTTCCCTCACATTCCTTGCAGGAGGAGCCATCAGACACCAATAATTCTAATCTCTTGCCTTGTGTCTAATGGCGGCAAGCCAAGAAGGGTTTTAAGGAATAAATCAGAGCTCTTAGAGCAATGACTTCCAGTTTTGCCTAATCTGTGCAAATTGATGACTTAGAGCTCTGAGCACTGCAAGCCCACTGGGGCATTCGCCTGGCATGTCTTTCAAGCTCTGTAATTCTCTTTCCCTGCCCGCCTACCAAGTCTGGCCCTTCTGGGCACCAGGAATAGGCCTCTGAATTGAAAGCATCTTTACCTCACATTTATGCATGTGACAGACTTTCTTTTTTAATCTTTTCATGAATTTAAATGTCCAAATTCAGGTTAAAGTACATACAACACATGAAATATATGTGTATACATACATGCATGTACATATATATTATATATGTTTATTTTGCATAGGGTTCCTAAATGCACATATCTTGTTATTGTCTAATATTGACTGTGGTAGTTTAGTTAAATGCATTCTGTATGTGATATATTGTGCCACTGTCTACATATAGTATATGATTAGAATATCCTACAGTTTGCATAGTATATAAATCACATATATACCCATGTACATACATGTACATGAGAATAGATATATTGAAGACATGTATTACAACAAATGGAACTTGTCACATATTAAAAATGAGACAATAAATGGACAGCCCAAGTGCTGTGTTGCTGCCATCTATAATATTACATATCTATAATATTATATGTATATATTAATATCTATAATATTAAGGATGGGGGGTAGCCTTCCAGTGCATTGTAGGGCTACGTTGGATGATTCATGGATAAAATGAGAAAATAGAGCTTTCATTTTGTTTCATTGAAGGTAAGTATAGCTTCATCTTCGTATTATTTAGCAGAAAGTTCCTCTAAAAGGAGAGTTTATTTTTTAGTTTAATTTTGTTTTTTGTTACATTTTAAGTTCTGAACTGTCCACCCTCCTTCCCCACCTTACACTGGAGAAGGCCATAATTTGATACAGATGTATGTGTCTGTGTGTCTATATGTGTGCATATGTGTGTATGTATGTATGTATACAGACACACACACATATACAACATACTTTGCATACTTATGTTTATTGGTTCTTTCTCTGGAGGCAGATAACATCTTCCTTCTTAGCATCTTTGTAGTTGACTTGAGTATTTATAGTACTAAGAATAACTTAGTCATTCATAGTTATTCTTCAAACAATATTGCTATTACTGAATACTGCATTCTCTTATTCTACTCATTTCACTCTTCATTATTTCATGCAAGTCTTTCCATGTTTTTCTAAAAATCAACCTGTCCATTTCTTACAGCACAGCAGTATTCCATCACAATAATATATTACAACCTGTTCAGCCATTCCCCAATGGATAGGCATCCCCTTTTAGTTCTTTTCCTTTTTCCCTAATTCCTTTGGGGAAAAGATCTAATATTGGTGTTGCTAGGCCAAGGGTATACACAGTTTGGGCATAATTATAGTTTACTTTACATAAGCCAATAAGGAGAAATCTTGCTTCATTTAATAGATTCCTAACTTGTTAGAGCTTAGGAAGAGAGTATGGTATAGTAGAAGAAAGTACTGATCTTGAGATCAAAAGGCCTGGGTTCCAGTCTTAGCGTGACCTTGGGTAAATTCCTTTACTTCTCTGGGTTTCATTTCTTCATCCAGTGGGGGGCGGGGGGGAGGTTGGACTTCTATGATCTTTAAATTAGAGCCTCTTCCAGCTCAAACCTGTACTTCTCTGATTCTAATGTTCAGAGTCATCTGGTCTGGTCTCCTCATTTTATAGACTAAGAAACTAACATTAAGAGAGGTTAAGTGACTTACCCATGGTCACATATGAGCCAGGACTCATATCCGGGTCTTTTGATTCCAAATACAGTATTGCATCCATTGCCTCACACTGCCCAGTCCCTCTTATTTTATGGATGAGAAAATGAAGGCCCACAAAGTAAAGCAATTTGCCCAAGTTTACAAAGATAGTAGAACAAATTTATGGTAGATAAATGAAATAACAACATTGAAAGAGGATTTTTTTCTTTACAGAAGAACTTATTACAGAAAGGATTTTATTTAAGTAGAAAGTTGAAAGGAAGAATCCAGAATGGGAGATGAAGTCCACAAGACAAGTCAACAAACAATAAAGTGCTCACTCTATACCAGCACTGTGCTAAGGATCAAGAAAAAATAGAGAGATCTTTATAAGGCTGTAGTTAGGAGTGTTATGACAGAGGGAGCATTGGAAGTCCAAAGATCTAGGTTCTAGACCTCCGTCCATCATTGACTTGCTCTATGACCTTGGGCAAGTCATGTGACCTTCAAAATTCCTCATCTCTAAAACAAAAGGAGTGAACTAAATCTCCAAGGTTCCTCCCACTCCTTTCATTGCACAACTCTAAATTATGCTGCTGAGAAGGAAAATGTAAAATCAGATATACATATTTATTTATTTATTTATTATTTCTGGGCCGGCCTAGCCCTGACTATAGGCAGAACCGGTGGCAGCCTATATTGTAAAATATGAGGGGTGCCCAAAAGAGCCTCCTCCAACAAAAAAATATGTTACTGATCTTCCTGATACAAGACCTGGAATTCTACTTTTGAGTTATACTTTAAAGGTTAAGTCCTCTCTTAAATAATGTATTATCCCCAGATGGAATTCCATATTAGCAGGGATTAATTTATTTTATTACCTTATTAGCACCCATTGTCAGGAAGCTGACAGTGTAGTTCTGAGTATATGGGACACAGAAGGTTTTAAAGAAAGAGGAAATTACAGAAGATTATGGAACATGTGAGACTGGGGAAAGGACCCTAATAATAACGGTAGCTAGCATTTATAGAGAGAGAGTTTAAATTCAGTGCTTATAAAGTGCTTTACATTTGTTAACTCATCTGATCCTCACAGCAGCTTTGTGAAGAGGTGCTATCATTATCTCCATCTTACAGAGGAGAAAACAGAGGCACAGAGAGGTGAAGTGACTTGCCCAGGATCACCCAACTAGGGAGCATCTGAGACAGGTTAAAACTCAGGTCTTCTGACATCAGTGGAATACCAAAAGGAGGCTACCTGAGGGACTGGGAGGAAGGGAAAAGATAGACAGGTTTCTGAATGAAGAAATGGTCATAATGACAGTCACAGGTTAGAAGACTAGAATTTAAGATAGAGAAGTGGCTCTGAACAAATTGTGAAATTTGAAGAAACAAAAGAATTAGTTTATTGTAGGGCCAGACAAGGAGGGCTTCCAGAACACATGGAGTCTGCTATCAGGGAGATTTCAAGATGCCAACTAGCATGTATTGTTTATTTTAGGCAAAAAGCCAGCATATTCTTGCACAGGGGAAAACCCTGTTGCCCAACGTGTGGGAAGATAAGTTCCAACATGCTTAGTAGCCAGAGATGGCAATTAGCAGAGAAAGCCTTGGAGCCTTTTGAGGGGGTGGGTTTACTCCCAATATCAGATTGGAACTCAGAGCTGTTACCCTTTGAGGCAGCCATTACTCAATTTTGCTGGAAAACAAGTGCCCTGAGGTGGTTGCTTTGAAGTAATGAAAGTTTTATGAATCCTTTCCATTTTTCACACAGCTCACTGCTTCCTGGCCATAGCAGATGGACATAAGGTATTGCTGGAGGTGAGGAGAAGCTTGGCTCCAAAGAGCTTGCCAGTCCCCTCTCCTGTAGTGAATTGGCTCCCAAATAATGTGGAGCGCCTATTAACTGAGATGTGGTGCTTTATTATTGTTGTTAGCTTAAAAAAAATCAGTTTTATTTTAACCCACTGAGTATAAATCTTAATGGGAGGCAGGGCTCTTCCTTTTGCTAGGAATCCTTCAGCCTTCTTAGGCCTGATGTTGCTCTTAGGACAAACAAAACTGCCCCAAAAGAGCCACCGAGTACAGGAGGACCCATTTTAGATTGGTATTTGGCTCCACCTTTGCCAGAACAGGGACACTGGGTCACAGAGCAGCATTGTTTTCCATATATTGGCAAATCTCCTTAATGTCTGGTTTCATAAAAGACAGTTGGATTCTGATAGCTGCTTTTATAGTTCGATCTATTATAACATGTTGTTTTGGTTGAAATATATAAAGAAAATAAAGCCTTACTCTTATCACACCTTAATATTATTATGAATATAGTTTTAACCTCACAGACTCCTTGAAACAGTCTCAGGGACCCATGGGCTCTACAGACCACACTTTGAAAACCACTCATCTGAACCATACCAGACTGAAAATGCATTAGTTCAAAAAAAAAAATTCACTTCCAATAGAAATAATAAAGAAAGGCTTCATGGACAAGGCAACACTTGAGCAGAGCCTTGATGTATGTAGAAAGGATACGGAGGGGAAAAGAGAGAAGAAACAAGGCAGGTGAGCTGGCTGACATGTGGGTATTTTGCTAATAACACCTACCTTCCGGGGTTATTGAGAATCAAATAAGATACAAGCACAATGTCTGGCACATAGTAGGTGCTTAATAAATGCTCGTTCCCTTCCCCTGCCCTCCCTTCATGTAAGTAGAAAGGACTGGGAAAGGCATAGCAAGCCGGGGGAACAGTATAAGTCATAATGACATAGTTCTATAAGTTTTGCAAATCACTTGAAATATATTATCTCATTTAACTTTCAAAATAAACACTATTCATATTTTTTGTATGTGGAAACTGAGACTCAGAGAAATTAAATGATTTGATGATGAGCACACAACTAATAAGGTGGGAAGGGACCAGGTTATGAAGGGATTTGATGAAAGGCATCTATCTGCTTTGCCACTGCCCTCTGAGGACCTTGAAGCTAATCTGTCGTCTACCACATTAGAATGTGAATCTCCCAGTTCAGCAGGGACGCTTTACTGTTTGTTCTAGGGCTTAAGATAGCGCTTTACATGTAGTAAGCACTTAATAAATGTGTTACTCAATCATTCCTTGATTCCAATCAATCATGCATTTATTAAGCACCTCCTATATCCTAGGGACACAAATAACCAAGAATAAATATGGTAAAAGGTTTAGATTAGGTAATCTCCAGAGTGCTTTCGGTGTCTAACATGATGCTTTAATTCTCGTTAATGTATTAAGGACTTTAGGAAGCTCAATAGACTGAAATTTGCTTATTTAAAAAGGAACCCTGGGAACATTTAGCCCAAATAATGAGACTTTCCCTTTGGAATTTCAATTACAAGGGAACTTAAATGGGGAAGATATTCTTGAGTAAGGGGGCCTATAACACCTAGGAAGCCACCCTACAGGCAGTCTCTTAAATCAAATCTCTTGTCAGCTCTGACATCCAAGTTTTTTTATACATGTATGATAAAGTAGAAAAATGTCACAGATGCCTCCTCCAAGAATAGGTCATCTTACATTATAGATCTATGTAGGTATTTGGAATATGTCTGGGATACACAGAAAGGACTGATTTATTAAAGGAACACATGTCCGCAGTCTTTGAAAGAAAGGCTTCATTACACACTTTGGTTTGAAAACAATTAGCCATGCAAAAAGAAGCAACAGAAGTAACCACAGTAATTTTTTAAAACTGACATTTATATAACATTTTAAAGTTTGTAAAACACTTAACATACATCTCATTTTCCATCTGCAAGATAGATACCCCATTTTATGAGTGGGGTATCTATCTTGCAGAGGGTTAAGTGACTTGCTTGTGACCAAACATCAAGATATTATCAGAGGCGAGATTCAAACACAAGTCTTCCTGATTCCAAAGGAAAGTCTTATGGAAGGTAGGGTCCTGAGTCTGCCCTTGATTTTAAAGTGCCCCAAGCCTTGGGAATGGAGATATGAATTGTTAGAAAAGGTGGATATCTGATCCAAGGTTGGCAAAAACTAGAGACTGAGATAAAGACATAGAATGGTTTCTCAGAACAGCATGAATGTGGCCAGCATTTGTCTAGCTTGGAATTTGGAAGTACATGTCATTTTAAACATTAGAAATTAGTCCACATATATTTATCAAACCCACTCTGTGCCCAGTCCCACACATGACTTTGTAGTAGAGACAGGAAAATAAAAGCCATTGCTGCTGCTTTCAGAGATTCTGCAATCGAATTGCTGCTTTTGGGGTTTTTGTTTTGTTTTGTTTCCAGTTGCTTCTTCTTGCCTCTCAGCTAACCTGTAAGATCTTAGAGAAAAAAATTGGGTCTATGCTGTCTGTAGAACTAAGTGCCAGACTGAAGAAGTGTATAGAGAAAGACTAGAAAGAATGCTAGAAGAATGTCTCTGTAGTTTCTAGCTCATTGTTTGGTTCTTTGTAAACCTTTTGTAGGAGATGTTGAAGAGGCCCTGCCCTAAACGTGATAAATTCCATTTAGTAAGTGCCAACTATACTCAAAGCACCAAGCTAAGTACCAGGAGACACAAAAATGAAAAATGACAGTCTGCCCTTCAGTGCTTTTACAGTATAATGGGGAGATACAATATACAGACACAAATAAATGTGATACAAAGTAGAATGGGAGAGACAGAAAGAAAGGATCCAGACAGCACTCTAAAGAAGTCTGAAGAGTGAGAGATCACTTTCAATCAAGGGTACCCAAGCTGGTCTTAGAACAAACAGAAGAATTTCAGTAGGAGGGGTTATTTCATTTGTACATACATACGTACAAATGCCCAAATACATTGTAGGCTCCTTAGGGGATGGGACCACATATTCTGCTCCAGTATCTAACCCTATTCCTCCCAATACCTTGCATGCAACTATACATCAGTAAATCCTGGTTGATTACATATGTGTTATCCTGCTGGGAGAACTTGAAAGCCCCACTGGAGAGGTTGGAGTAAATGGATGCTTCTGTTTTCCTTGGGTGGTTACGAATTGGTTGTTGTACCTTAGTTTCCTGGAATAGCTGAGGCTAATGTTACAAGGACTGTGCTATATGGCGTTAGCTTTCTTAGAGCCTGGAAGCTTTCCAGAGCCCCGCTGATCTCTAGTGGTCCCCAATAGTGTTCCTGACGTCACAGGCAAGTCTCTCCAGGACTGTTTAAGATGACCAGCTAGGGCCCCTCTGGATTTTGCAACAGCACTATACTTCTCAGCCAGTGGCATAAATGAGCTATGCTTATTGAAGTTAGCAGTTCTAGCAGAAATGAAGTATTGTGGGGCTTTGGGGGAAATTTATCCAACAGCTTGGCTGTGACATCTCTCAAATTTTCTAAAGAAAAAACCTGTTGATTTCCAAGTATCTTGTAAAATAATAAACTGTTTAAGGATATCTCATTGGTACCCTTGATAGATTTTGGAATGTATCTAGCTAGCTTTGACTTCAGTCAGTCAGTAAATACTAAGTATATACTATGTACCCATCTCTTTGGTGATCCCAAGGAGTATGAACATCCCCCTTAAGCTCAAGTATCTCAGAATCTAATTGAGAGAACAAGTTATATACACATGAAAAGGTTGCTAAAAATGTAAAGTGGTTTGCAAACCTTAAAACATAATATAAATGTTGTCATTGTTACAAGCTAGTGTATGTAAATATCTTTATTTTCACCAACTCATAGCTGAAATTTAGTATGTCTTCTTCTGAGAATGGGAGGGGAAAAGTGCCAGAGGTAGCCAAGATATAAAGTAGATTAAGAACCACTAGCCCAAACTCTTCTCTTTTCAGAGAAGGAAATGGAGACCTGGACAGATCAAGTGACTTGCTTAAGGTCATACAGGTAATAAGCAATAAAGCCAAGATTTCAGCTCAGGTTCTCTGACTCCACATTAAGCAGTATCCATGTAGTACCACACTGCTACATGGAGAAGACTTTATAGAGGAGACTGAACTGAAGGTAGGCCTTTAAGTAGGAGAATAGGATACAAGAAGACATTTTAGGTAAGGGAAAATATGAGCTAAAGTGAAGAGGCAGGAAAATACAATATGTGTTGTTGCTTTTTTTTTTTAAATGAGGAAATATGTCTGGTGACAGAAGAAGTTTCCAGCAAAAGTTTCCAGTAGGGAACTTGTGGGAAATAATGTTGGAAAGATAGCTTCCTATGTCACTTTTTAATCAAGTAGAAATTTGGTTATGCTTCCAACCCAGTCTTGTTTCAAACTAGAGATCTGTTGGATTATATCTTGAGATATAATGCAACAAGAAATTACAGCCATAATCATGACAAGAAGGGAAACATAAGCCAGAAGCACCAAGCAGTCAGGAGAGTCAAGAGGTTTTCAAGTCTAAGCCTGGGTATTTTACCAAGATTCAGTCTGTCCGCTGAAGGACAAGACAAAGAGGTATGACATACTAATAATCTGACTGAGACTGTCAACTTCGGAGGAAGAGGAGGGTATGTTCTCATTGTTAGTGCTCTGAAGTCAAGATGGATAACTGTTGATCAGAGTTCTGATGTTTATCAATATTGTTTTCCTTTACATAATTGTGGTCATTGTCTAAATTGACCTTGGTTCACTTCATTCTGTGTCAGTTTATATGAGTGTTCTCAAGTTTTTCTGACTATTTCAAATCAGTTCTTTATTACTGGTCAATAATCTCCTATTACCTTCATATTTCACTATTTGTTCAACCATTCCCAATTGACAGGCATCCAATTATTTGCTAGCACAAAATGTGCTGCTATGAATATCTTCGCATATATGGAAACTTTCTTTGACATTTATTATTGTTCATACGTTTCAGTCATGTCTGACTCTTCATGACCCCATTTGGGATTTTCTTAGCAAGGATACTAGAGTGGTTTGCCATTTCCTTCTCCAGTGCATTTTACAGATGAGGAAACTGAGGCAAACAGGATGAAGTACTTGCCCAGGGTCACAGAGCTAGTAAGTGTCTGAGACCAGATTGGAATTCAGGCCCAGCTCTCTATCCACTATGCCACCCAGCTGCCTACCATCTGACATCCTTAGGGTATATGCTAAGTACTGATATCTCTGAGTTAGTATGTGTCTAAAGTTTGTTGACTTTTTCTAGAATAATTTCAAATTATTTTCCAGAATAGTTAAGCCAATTCATAGCTCCACCAGTTCTGAATTAGCATTCCTAATTTTCCCCAGCCCCTTCAGCATTTACCATTTTTATCTTTTGTCATTTTTACCAAGTTAAGAGCAGACTCAAGTCTCCAACTCCAAATCCAATGCTCTTTCCACCGCATCATATTATGTCTGCCTACTCTCTGACAACTCTAACCCTCAGTAATTTGTCCTTTTCCTGCCTACAACATTTAGCGTCTGCCCCATATTTTGGTATTTGTCATGTTTACCTTTGTACTAGTTCATAAGATCGCAGAATCTCAGAGGTGGAAAAGACAAGAGACCATATCATCTAACTTATGCCTGAACAAGAAAGCCCTAATTTCAGAGCACCCTTAACAATGGATCATTCAGACTTTGCTATAAGACCTCTTCTGGAGGAGAGACAATTCTTTCCTTCCTGGGCTGTCCCCTGCCTCATTGTTAAAAAGGCTTCCTTTATATTAAGACTAAATCTGCATCTGCAACTTTCTCCCATTCCTCCTAGTTCTTCCCACTGGGACCAGGCATAACAAATTTAATCCTTCTATGTCACAGTCCTTCAAATATAGAAAGATAGTTATCATGTCTCCCCAGCCCCCTCTTCTTTTCTCCAGGTTAAACCTTCCTCCAGCTCTTTCAATCAACCCTTATATTTCATGGCCTGTGAGAATTACCTTTTATGGAATGCTTTTTGGTTATGCAGGGGTTTTGATTTTTGTAGTGCTTTGGCTTCTAGATTAGACCTAGTCTCACGTAGCTAGTTAGAGGCAGAGCCAAGGTTCACCAGACTGGTATCCCTAACACTACTTTTCTCACAGAATTGTTATAGAAAAAGTGCTTTGTAAACATTAGAAGCACTATATGAATCTAAACTATTATTTTTTTCCCCATACTGACTCTCAATTTTATATCGTAATCCCATTGTTAGTAGCTTCCAGTAATAAATAAAAGGGGCCACCATCTCTCTCATGAAGACCCAGGCCAGACTGACAGAATAGAATAGGGTAAAGATTGCAGGTAGAGTTCACAGACATGTTTATTTTGAGTGTTGAGGTCAAGGGCACGATTTTCTAGATTGTGAGCTCCGTGAAGGGCGATGCAGAATGAAATAAGAGCCACTTTACCTGGGTTCAACACCATTTCTACCATTCACTACCTTTATGATACTGGGCAAGACACCTAAACTCTTTTAAGTCTCTTTTTCCAAATCTATAAAAATGAAGGGGTTTGTACTAAAAGATTCCCAAAGTCTTTTCCAACTTTTAATCTGTCATCCTGTGATTGAGTCATATTTCACTTTTGTCTCTCCCCTAGAACCTAGAACAAAGCTCTTATACATAGTTGGTACTTGGTAAATGTTTATTGAAGTTATTGACATTGAAGGTAGAATCAGACACCAAGATGTCAGGCCCAACTGGAGGATGCAGGCAAAATTCAGTCTTGTCAGGTACATTAGGGGGTCAGCATTCAAAGGATCTAACTGGAAAGGAGACTAGAGCAGAGATTTTACTCAAATATATAAGCCAAAAGTTGGTGTTTAGAGACCCAAGCCAAGCATTAAGGTACAGGCCTGAGTATATAGGGAAAGGGCCCGGGGGGGGGGGGTGGCTAGAAATCAAACTATGCATGAAGAGGGGCATCTTAAGATTAATAAGAGAATCATGCAGGAATGCAACAAGGACATAAAGTCTGCCCTCTGCTCTGGTTTTAAGCTGCTTTCCTGGTATAGTGAAATAAGGACTGGCAGAATGAGGGAGGTCATACTAGATGATACTGGAGGTTCCTTTCAAGTTCTGTGAATCTGCTCCTGTGCTACTCCCCAAAGTAAGGAAGGGCTCTGAGGAAACCCATCTTCCAACACTGAGCTCAAGGGGAAACAGGATTCAAACAGCGACTCACAGAACAGGACATGATACAATAAAGTGCTAGATGTAATCAGTCAACCAGCATACACTAAGCACCTATGTGTAATGAGTTTGTGTTGTAAATTCAAGGACCAAAATGTATAATAATAGATAGTAAATACTATTAGGAGGTTAGAAAGATATAAGATGGCTGGACTGAAGCTGTCCTAAAAGACTTCATGGAGGAGGTGTGACTATGAATGATGGGTAAGATCTGGATAGGTAGAAACAGGGAGGGGATATGTGATTTTGTAACTATAGATAAAATTATGCACAAGAGGAAGACTTAGTGCACATGTGTAATGTGTAAAGAGTCCCAGATGTTGCTGATTTAGATGGGAGTAGGAGAAAAGGCAGGAGAGGCGCATGATTACGGATTCCTTTTCCCACGAATGTAATTGAATTTTGTGAGTTTTTTTTTTTATTTCCTAGAGGGTGTGGGGTGTCAAAATTGGCCTCCTTTCCTCAAAACTCACAAAATGATTTTAACATTCTTCAAATGAGGACACATTCCTAGAAACTTGCATTTGCCTGAAAGTTGCCAGTTGGGCTATTTTTCAAAAATGCTCCAGGGGAAAGAAACAAAAAAAATCTATATTTAGCCTGAACCTTTAAACATTTGAGGTCTCAAAGGGACTGACTTCCTACACAGTTGGGAAAAACTGTGGAGACAATTTAAGTCTGTGTGTATATGTGTTGGCTGCAGTAATACTGGTTAGAGTTTGAACCTCTACACATTTCCATAATTCTTGAATCTCAATATTCTTAGAAAACTGGCACCTGACAGATTCTGGGTTGAACTCTTTTTCTTTTCTTTAGTCACAGCTAAGACCTTTCTCTGAAACTTGAAAGTCAGGGATTATGGCAACATGGTGTAGTGGAAAGAGTTCTGACTGGAGGGGCAGGAGATCTCAGCATTCTTTCTAACTCTACTAACAGCTTAACATTTAGAAAAAAAAAAAAACAAACTTCTCTAGGCCACAGTTTTCCTCATCTGTAAAATGAGACTGTTGAACTAACATGACCTCTAAGATCCTGGAAAGTTCTAACATTCTGTGATTCCATTTTCCTTTCTGCATAAAACAAGTAGGAACATCCTTGGGTTCTAAAGTCTAAAAGCCACAAACAACCCTCCCCTCCAATCCTTCTCCAGACCCAAGCTTTAGTCATTGCATAAAAAGCAACAAATAACTCCAATAGGTGATTCTAAGAGCCTCTTTTAATGAAAGGCAACCACCCAAAGCAGAGTTTTCTATTGTTCTGTTTGTGCACTACTACTACTAATTCTCTCCTTTTGTCTTCTGTTTCCTTCTCCCCTACCCCCATGACTATTCCTGTGGCTTTGATGTTGCTGTGTCTTCCCCTGATTCATCATCCCACTCTGAATTACAGGTAAGGCAAAATTGCTTTAATTTTTCAATGTAGTAGGAGTAGCTTCCTAGCTGTTGAGGTGCTTAAAGTGGAAGTGTCCAAAGTGGGTAAGAATAAGTGGTGTCAAAGTATTCTCTGTTTTCTGTCCTTGAAGGCCTGACAGATAGGGTGAAACAGAGAGAAGGGAGGAAACATGGCAACATTTTTCATTTCCTTTGAAGGATTTTTATTGATAGGTACACTAGAAATCCAGGCCTCTTATGGCCATTCATGCTTATGGTAAGGATCACTGAGATGGATAATCAAAAAATACTTGGCTCCACAGTGTGTTTTTGTACTTCTCTGGGAACATGACCACTGGGTATGTTCCAGGGCTTCAGAATTCTCCAACCCAAACAACGCAACAGTCCTGTGAAAAGGAGTTTAGAAAGTTACTGGTTGTCTCCCCAAGCTGAGCTGGTGACAACTGCTCCCCTTTAGCTGCTCTAAGGATGGCAGCATCAGCTGTCAGATCCATCTAAATTCGGATTTGAGAAAAACTGTTCTCTCTTTCTGTACCCCCTACCTCACACAGGAACTGAGGAGGAGGAAAAGGAGAAACCTTTTCTGTAAAAATGGGGATACCTCAGGGTCTACCAGAGGTGAGAACATCCTGGGTGCCAACAGCAAAGACAGGATGTCTAAGATTCCCTGGCAGGGTTTTTCATCAGTGGATTGCCCAGAGAAGGATGAGGACTGGAGAAGAGGCAAGCCTGTTCCATCTCCCTTCCCAGATAGGGAAGGAAGATGACTTCGTTGCTTTGGGCATTTGATCCAGGTAGTTAAGAGAGCTGCCTCAAGGATCAGTCAGTCAGCTGACTTTTATTAAAGGCTCTTATGTGCCCATCTCTGGGCTAAGCATTTGGGATGCAAAGGAAGGCACAAAACAACCCCTGCTCTCAACAAGCTCAGAGGCTCATGGACAGGAAACCATAGGCATAATGGGGCTGTTGGCTCTCCTCTCTATTTCCTAGTCCCCAGTGTAAGAACCCATTTTTCCTTTCTCTTCCCTCTTCCTTTCTCATATTATCTTTCCTCCTGCTCCTCTGTTACATCATTCTTTTTATTTTCTCTCATTCTCCTACTCTCCTTTCCTTTCACTTTTCTTTGTCCCTTCATCTTTCCTCCCCCCTCCTCCCTTTTCCTTCCTCTGTCTTGTTCACATTTCTTCCTACTTCTCTCTGTCCTCCCTCTTCCTCTCCTTTCCTGTCCTTTCACAGATGAGGGATTTCTCCCAAGTGACTGTCATGAACCTAGGTTAACCCAGAGCATGCACAGCTGGACTAGAAGATCCATGTTAGTCCTAGTCTGGTTTCTCTTCCAGATGGATGGAGTAAAGGAAAAGCCATAGGGAGCCATTGGTTGGATTTTTACATAAGCCCTTGCCAGTCCTCCCAAATTCATCCATCCCTGGCCTTCCAGGAGCCCAGCATTGAGCTTTCTTGGGGATTAGACACTTCGAAGCCCTGGCTTCAGTCCCAACAGCAGCAGGATCTGAAGGAAGAGAGGGTGGATGGAATAGAAAGGGACAGTATTGCAGTGTCTACCTTCAGTGACCACAGCCAGCTCAGAACAGCAACAGACCCCCTGAAGACTTGATGGATATAATTAGCTGCAACTCAGAACGTGTGTCCTCATTAGGTAAAACATGCTAGGGGTTCTGTGCCAGTCCCACAGCTGGATTGACAGAAATAGTTGGCTGCACCTCAGGGGGTATAGAGGGAGGGGTAGAAGGAGACAGCCAAGGAACAACAATGATTTAAATAGCATCACTACCAGTTTAATAGCTTACATTGACATAGCACAGTGCAGTTACAAAGTACCAGAGCACTTTTTATCTCCTTTCATCCTTACAGTAATCTTGTGAATAGACAAGGCAGGTAATATCCCCATTTTACAGATTTGTAAACTGCTCAAGAGATCATTACTTGAACCGGAGCTTAATCCTAGACTTTAGACTCTGAAATCCAGTGATCTTGTCTCTTTTTCTGATAGACAGCAGTGCTTGTGATGACAATGAGTGAGTCTGACTTAATTCGACCTGGGTTTTCCCCTCTCTGCCTTTGCTCACAGTGTTGTCATTGCCTGGAAAGTCCTTCTTCCTCTTCTTTACCTGGAGATTCCTATTCATCCTTTCAAGCCTAAGCTAAGGCCTTGATAAAGCTTTCCTTTATGTCTCTCCCTGTCCCCACCTCCTACCCAGATTGTTAAATCCTTGGGGCTTAGCTTGCAGATGTAGGGAGGCAGTATGGTTCAGTGGGAACAGCACACATTTTAGACTGAGAGGAAATAGGCTCATATCCTGACTCTGCCCCTTCCCTTACTAATATTGGGAAATTTGCTTAATCTGATTAGGCTTCAGGTCCCTCATATGTAAAATGAAGGAGTTGGATGAGATGACTTGAAATGTCCCTCCTAGCTCTACAGCTTTGATTTTTATATTATAATTATTTGTAATTTTTATTATAATTATTTGTGTTTGTATTCTATCCCTCTATCAAACTGTAATCTCCCTGAGGGTAGGAATTAAGTCCTTAAACTTTATGCTCTCCATCCCTCTGAACATAGCAGGTACTCAATGAGCACCAAGTGATGTAAGACATCCATTGACCCTGCATGGTTGTTCTCTATGTTGTTTCATCAGGGTTAGTCTTGTCTCTAATCTGACCATGCTATCTGCCATGCCCACCATGGGCCCATCTCTTGCCCTCAGTTTCCTCCCCTGTAAAGAGATAAAATAGATGACACCTGATAGCCCTTCCAGCTTCTAACATTCTGAGTCAGTAATAATAAGTTCTCTTATTCTTTCCCTTGAGGTCTGATGATGAGAAGTGATGTAAAGGAACCATCTCCCCAAAGCCCAGGGTAGAGCCATTGGGGTTCTGGGGTAACTGGGGATGTGGGGTAAGTTTTCACAGTAAACAAGTAAAGTACCCTGGCACTGAGGGAGTTTTCCGGCATTCAACCCTGTTTGCACAGTCCATAACAACCACAGGCTACAGCATCCAGGTTTCCTCAGCTCTGCTAATGGAGCCACTACATCCAAAACTGCCTCACAACTACCGCCAAACAACAGTTATAACCTGTCTAGGCCTCGGTTTCCTCATCGGAAAATTGAGAGAGTTTGGCTAGATTATCTCTGCAATCCTATTCTAAATGACACTTCCCTGACTCCAGGGATCAAGTGATCATAATTCTTCTCTCTGTCATTAGGACCTGAGTAGATTGGTCTCACTTATGTCTCTTTCGTCCTTCAGTTCCCTTTGTCACTATCTATCTTATAGAAAGCATTTATTAATCGTGGCACCCTACTCCCATCTCCACTCTCATGCTTTGGACTTTTCCCTCAATTAATCAATCAGCAAACATGTAATTAACTGCCTGCTTCATAAAGATCCCAGTTCTTGGCCCTGGAAGAAATCCAAAGGGAATGCCTAGACCCCTCCTTCAAGGATCCTTTTGGTTTAGTCGACGTTAAGGTAACACAAATGGCTATAGTGTACAGAAATACACAAGAAGTACTTGCAAGTTAGAAGAATGAGTGCAGAAGTCTAAGGGAGAAAGTACTGACCAGAGGGATCAGGTAAGGCTTTATGGAGGAGATAGCATTTCACTTGGACTTTACATGAGGATCGCGAGCTCAAGAAGCAAAGCTAGGGAAATAGGACTTTCATGACATTCAGTGCTTAGGAGAAAACCTGAGGAAAGGTGAGAGTGCAGGGAGGAAAAGACAGAGTGGAAAGGAGTGAAGACTTGTCCTGTTTGCCTCTCTCCCCTCCTTCCATCAAAACCCCCTGACTTTTGTCTGTGTCTTTGGTGTATTGTAGCAGCTAATCTGTTCTGCTCATTTTTATTGACAGCTGAGGTGTTAACCTTTGATAGTTGGCTTTTGTTAAAATTTTTTTTTCAATTAACAAGCATTTTTTTTCTCCTTCTTACCTCAGCCAATTAAAAAAGAAAAAACAAAGACAAAATATATATGTATGTATGTATGTGTATATATGCGCACACATACACCTATATATACGTAGTTGTAAGAAAAACAAATTCCTTGGATTTAACGAGCCTTCAATGTTCTTTTTAAGCCTCAAGGAGCTAAATAATGTAGAATTTTATAAATGGACCAGAATTAGATCATTAATCTAATTAATACTTAACTAGATGCATCCTAACCTTTAATGTCTACTTCAAGCTAGAAAAATATCCATCCTTTTCATAATTCCAGAGTATATTGTCATTGTTCTCATGAACATTTATTGAACACCTACTTTACTTGGGATGTAAAAGCATGATCCCTGTTATAAAAGGATAACAGTAGAACTTAATGACTTCCTGAGTCATCAGTAGCAGCAGTTTTCCATAGGAGCGAATTTAGTTGATGGGGTTGGCACACCCAAGCATAGTAAAATCCCACAAAAGATGTGATCACCCCAAGATCAACAGCTTCTCTAGACAATTCGGCTCTTGCCTCCCTCCAAGGAGGTTGGTAAACCTCAAGAGAAAAGCATCATGGTGTAAACCCGAAGCCTGAGGGTAGTAGCCAAGGATGGTTCTACCACATGCTGCCAGGAGGACTATGAGGTGATTCAGGAGCAGGAAGCATACCATCTTCCCACCAGATATTGATTCCCTAGGCCAAAGCCCCATTTACCCCATACTAGTTCTAGCTCTCATGAATGCCAGATTAGAAACGGGCAACAGTGTGAGGAAAGGCAGAGAGGTGGAAGCAAGTGTGGTTTGTTCTGGGAATGAATAGCTGAGTTTGTTGGCTGGGGTGAAGGGTACAGTCGAAAATCTGGCTAAAACGAAGAGTTTTCCATTCTGATTCAGTTTCAGCCTCCCTGTTACAAGGAGATTCTGGTTTAAAATTCAGTCACATTCATCATTACTGGGGGGAAAGGAACCCTTTATTCCTCATCAGTCAATAATAATGGAAAACTTTTGGGGAAGATTGTTTGGCAGTAGAGGTAGGAGGTAGATGAGTTATAGAGGGTAAAGCTTCTGAAGCAACTTTCAATTTTTTTTTTTAAATCAGAGGCTTTGTTCACCTCAGATTCCCTTGATTGGCACTCCTCAAAGTGCCTTAACTAAAGAGCAAGGGGGATTTTTCCAGTCAGTCAGCATGTGAACTTAGTCTCTGTAGAAATATAAACCAGCAAAAAATCATAAAAGTCAGACTAAGATGAGGACAGCTTCCCTGGTGAAAGGCAAGATTCCAAGTGTCTCCTCCTCCCACAGAGCCTGCATCCGTTCACGTTCCATCCCTGAACGTAAACTTGAAGTGAACTTGGAGAAACTTATTCTGAGCTTGTTAACCTTCTTTTCCTTTACCCTGTCCCTCTTCCATGTATGCTTAGCCTTCTTCCTCTTCTCTCTCCCCTAGGCCTCTTCCCTTTTCCTTTTCTTCCCCTCCCCCAGCTCCACCCTTTCACCTTTAAAAAAAAAAAAGCAGGTATAGGTGGAAGATTCTAGATTCACACAGACTAGTTACATTCAGGCTTGTCAGGTTGAGATCCAAGTTGAGAAATTTGAACCTTTTAGGAAGACTATTTGGATTAGGAACCAGTAAAGAAATTAGGCAAATTAATTTCTTTATTAATTTGTATATATGCATATGTAGTCATAAGTGAATTAATAAGCATTGCTTTTTATAGTCAGTACTAATAATAAAATAGCTAATAATAGCTAGCATTTACATAAGTGTTTTAAGTTTGCAAAGCGATATACAAATATTATTTTGTCATCAAGAAAAAAACTAGAAATGCTTCAAACATACTGTATCCATCAATCTACCACAAAAATAGGGTTTGAAAAAAGATTTCCACATTCCCTCATTTCGCCTTCACAACAGGCCTGTGAGGTAGAGGCTGTTATCGTCCCTATTTTACATAGGAGGAGACTGAGTCTGAAGAGAGGTAAGGTGACTTGCCCAGGGTCACACAGTGCTTTACCTAGATAAAACTGGATAAGAATCCAAGGTTTGCCATGTGCCGTTTGGTGTTTTCTACTGCAGTCTGTTAGTAGGTAGAAGTCAAACAACTAGTACATGTCTGAGGCAAGATTCAGGTCTTACTGACTCCATGTCTAGAACTCTGTCCACTGTACCGTCCAGCTGCCTCTTATGTTATCAATATTTACATGTGTATATGTGAATAATTATATTTACCCTAACAATAGAGGGAAGTAGAAAATACCAAAGTGGGCATAGAAAGACTTGGGGTTTTTTGCCCAGCTTCATCTGTATAATGAACTGTATGACCTTTAGCAAGTGTCTTCTTTCCTGGACCTTGGTTTCATCATCTGCCCAAAGGGAATAATGATGCCTGTCCTACTTTACTCCAGGCCTTTTGTGAGGATCTGATGAGTGAATCTGTTTGAAAGCTTTTTGAAAAGTTAAAAGTGTTCTACAAATGTCTCCATTTGTAGAACATGATGCCATCTCACCTGGGCTGTATTATTTCACAGGTTATTTGTTTGTCATTGTTACCAGGTCACCTCATGGGTATCCGTGCTTTCCCCAATAAAGAATGAGATCTGATACAATCATAACATTTAAAGCTGGAACAGACTTTAGATAGCGATTGGGCCTACCTGTTCATTTTACAGATGAAAAACTGAGGCATAGAGGGTGTGCCTAGGGTACATAATAATAATAGATAACAGCTAACATTTAGACAGCTCTTTCAGGTTTTCAGATTACATGTTATCTGATTGGATTCTCCCTCTGTGAGGTGGGAGCTTTAATTGTCCTCATTTTACCGATGAATAACAGAGACTGAGAGATTAAGGGTCACACAGCTAGTCCATATCTGAGGCAGGATTCAAAATCAGTTTTTCTTGATTCCAGACCCAGTTCTCTGTCCACTGCGCCACTTTGCTGTCTCAAGTTGTAGAACTAGGATGCATTTTTGCCCTAGTTCTAGGACAGTTTGGCGGTCTCTTTTGATCCTTTGACTCCATTCCAGACAAGATGGTCTTTCTTGGGGGAAGGACAACATCAGTGCTGGCAGGAAGAACGGGGCTCATTTAGAGGTTTGGGCACAGGTGCCCAATACTATTTGACAATGATGGCACACATTCTCATTTTAGAACAGCTCACACCAAGGAGGCATTTAATTGAAATTCAGTTTTAGTAGGTACATTCATGCATTCAAGAAACATTTATTAAGTACCTATCGTGCAAAAAATACTGTGATGGATATCCAGGACCTAAATTTAGGACTAGAACACAGCAGCACAAGCCACCTCATGGAGATTACAGTCCAGTGGAGGAAATAGGACACATATAGGCAATTATAATACATAGCTTCATATAAATGTGTCAGAGGGATGAAAAGGTAAAGTGCTGTGTGAGGTCTGAGGGGAAAGGTCTCTACTGACTGGCAGGAAGGAAGGGAGATTTCAGACATCTGGCATTTGAGCTGAACTTTAGGGGATGGGTAGAAATCCAACAGGTGAAAAGGGGGGAGGAGGGCAAACATTCCAGGCATGGTGAACAGTATGAGCAAAAAACATGAAAGCAAAGTAGCCTATTTGGGACACAGAGTAGTTCAGTTTGACTGGAATGTGCAATGGGCAGAGGTGCAGAATAGTGCCAAACTTCCAAAGCCCCTTCATCTGGGAGCTCCCAGAAAACTACCCAAGGTTCTAAGTTTCATGAGTCAGAATATCTCCAGAGTATAGCTTATCAGCCCTCAAGACATGCAGAGTTCAAATAAGAGACATTTATTTAAAAATGAAACAGCAGATTATCTGCAGACCTCTCCCCCCACTCATCTGGAGCTCATGGTCCCACAAATATTTCCTCAAAGGGAGATGCCCACTTGAGAATGTATGTGTCCAGGGCACACAAAGGGAATGACCATTCTTGCATGTGATGCTTCAGGTTCACTACTAATGTTATGACACTGTTTTTTCCTAGGCTTGCTCCCCTCTAGATGTCAAGTCTCCACTGTACCACTTTCAAGTTTCTTGTCTACAGCTCCGTTGGCCTTCAACTATCTCACTATCTATCCACTGCCTAGCTGTCTTCTTGGCAGTTTGACAGCCACCTCGCCTCCCAGACCAAACACAGTGTCCCCAGTCTGTCCTAGCAATGCTTGCCTTTGTTCGTCTCTCCTTGGTTCATTTCTGCCATTTTTCCAGTGCTTAGCTTCACAATGCCCAGAACAGAGTTAGTACTTAATAAATATTAATTGACTGACGTTACTCTGCAGGGGAGGATCATTGCTCTTTTAACTCAACTCTTTTTATCCCCTCTACCAGCTACTCAAGGTTGTTGTGGTTAGAAAACCTCTACACTACCAAGGGGTAGTACCAGCTCTTTCAGTCTCCTACTAGGCCTTAGATGTATTTCATAGCTGAAGCGCTGTATTCAGAGCATCCTCCCACCATCCACTGGAGTGTTCTGGTCTGTAAGTCCTGTAGGCAAGAGCTGTAGAGCCTCAGTTAGCTCTGAAGTTTCTCCCCCAAACCAGGCTAGGATCTCCTTAGCTCTTTTAACTCTCTCCTGTTGTACTATATTCTTGGCCTCCTCAGTTCCCCTGTCATTTGACTTATGGTCAGAACCCATTTAAGTTCTTGTATTCTACATGTGGATGAGGCAAATATTGCCAAGACTCTATTTCCCCAAATAGAAAAGTTGCCAGTGTCAAGCCATGAAGAAGTTGTTTTCCCCACCCCCTCCTCCATCGTTCTTCCATTCTATGCAGTTTACGAAGACTAGCCTGGTTGCAGAAGATCTAAAAGGCTGGTGACCTTTGGTCTTCCCTTCTTCACTACTACCTCTCCCCAGCTTTTATTCTCTGGTCTTTCTACATTAGTAAACAAGACCTGAAAAGGTAAAAAGACATGGGGCAAATTTTTAAAGCCCAGTAACCAACTTAAGATATAAAAGTAAGGAGTTTTGACCAGAAAAGGAAGTCCTATCCAATTAACACTACCTTTGGAGCCTATTCCTGAAGAGGGGATCGTTAGAGTTCAGCTGGTCTAGCTACTTTGGCACAGGGGGATATTGTGCCCCTAACCTCCCGCTATAACCGTGCTCACAGAGTCACCCCTGACTTCTCCCTCTGTGCACACTGACCCCAGCTACTGTTGACTTCTCTCTTTGACCGTAGACTCACATGCGAATCTATCTGGAGCTCCAACTCCAGACCTCTCTCTGGGCAACCATCTTGTGACAATAGAAGCTATTACTCAAAGGGAGGATGAGGTGAGAGAAAGTGTAGATAGCTTTGTACGAACCCATACCCTCCAGAAATGCAGTTCAGAGTGCTTGTCCTACTGACAAGCTGCGGGGCCTGTGGCGTCATCAGGGACCAGTGAACAACACATTTATTGTTGTCCTGGTTACACACCTTGAGTTAGGCCAGCTTCACCCTGCGCTAACAAAGAGAATCATTCTTAGTTTTTCTTCTTTAAAAGAACCACGCCTTTGTTCGCGTTCATTAACATGACCTCAAAGAGTGAGTTAGCTCGTTGCCATCTTCAGACTCTAGGGAAGAAAAAATAAACTTCTACTGAGAAATAAAATAACACTTGAACATTGTGCAATGTTGACTACAGAGTTTGGCTTAAGCCCTGCATTCCTGGGGTCTAGCCCTAGGAATCAAGTTTTTCTGCCTTTCCAGTAAGCAGGGTGCCTAGGCAGGGATGAGAGGTGGGTTTCACAATCGTGCTAGTCTCTCTATCCCACACTTAACTGGCTTTCCCTCTCCTTCATTTCCTCAGTCATTGAGGCCAGTGAGGCCATTGAGTGCCAATATTTGGCCCTCTAGGTGAATGCACAATACAAGAAGAGATGCAAAGAACTCAACAAACTGATTGGGGATACCAAGACTAACGCAAAAAAAATTTTGAAAACAAGGCATTGCGTGATTAAGTGCTGCAGTGAAGACACAACATGCAATAAGAAGAGAAAACAGTGTGAGCTTTTGGGCTAGGACCTGAGCCAGTTTATAGGATTTAGAGATGAAAGGGACCTCAAGGGTCATCTAGTCTAACTAAGGGCCAAAGAAGTAAAATAATTGGCTAAAAGTTACATAGGAAGTGTGTTGAACACAGAACTTCTGGCTCTAAATCCAGCGGAGGGGGGGGGGGGCAGGTTCACTGTAGCATATATGAAGGGGGAGGGAACAGAGGAGGGGGAGAAGGAGAAAGAGAGAGACAGACAGAATAGGGAGGAAGGGGAAGAAGGTGGAAATTGGATAGGGAGTAGAATGGTGGTGAGGAAGCAGTCTGTACTGGGCAGGGGAACAAGATGAGAACAATTAAAGGCAGGAGGAAGAGGATGGCTTATTTGTTGGGGGCAACAAGAGCTGGCCCTGGCTAATCAGGGTACCATTGTTGAGGTATACAGTTGCAAGAAATAGTATTGGATGGGTAGGTGGGATTTAGATCCTGAAGAGCCTTAGAAGTTAGGTAGAAGGATCTGGCTTTAATGTTGGAGAGAGGAAAGTAACCCTTCCTGGTTCTTAAAAATAGGAGGCTCTCTATAAGTGTGTTTGGAGCCAGGGTAGTGTCAGATAAATGGATGATGGGTGGGTGGGTAGCATTTATATATCCCTTTAAATTCTGAAAAGTACCCTAAATATGTTATCTAACTTGATACAGACCACCACCCAAAGATCGAGAATCAGGGCCCTGAGGAATTTTTCTGTTGTCATCCCCAGCCATATCAGGGTCAGAGTTGACTGTTCACATCCCAGCTGACTAAGGAAATGCCTAAGTCCAAAGGATCTGCCAAAAGGAAAAGAAGACCTCACATCTCACTTTCTAACCAAAAAACCTTTAGAGGATGTTGTAATCTCCCAGCTCTAGACCTTCTTGGCATTCTGCATTTTTAAGAGCTTACTGTCTCCTTCCATGTAGGAAACTACACTCATGGAGCTAGATTAAAGGAGTTTGTGGGAAGAGGAAGGTGGGTCTAGATTTTCTAACATTATCTTTTAATATAATAAAATATTATACTGAAATACTCTCTACAGTGTAAACATATATCCAGTTATTTCCTTGATAGAAAGAATTTTCTAAAGGCCTTTCCCCAGCTAAGCAGCAGTAACAGGGACAAAAGCTCCCATCTTCAGGATGAATCTTGCATGGCTTCTAGCAGCAAACCTGGCATTTTGGGTGAATCCCACAATAATCCCCTGGAGCCCACCAGACCTACTCACAAAAAGAAGTTTGCCTTGAAAAGAAAAACTGGTGCCTCTCTCCTTTCCTCTGAGCCAACTCACAGAAAGATACCAGTACTATCTATGAGGCTTTCCAACAACTACATGTCCCTGAGCATATGAATCTGCAGCCATTTATTAAGCCCCTTGTATCCCCTTACTAGCTGTGTGACCCAAGGTAAATCACTTAACCAGAGTCTTCGTTTCCTTATTTCACAAATGAGGATTATAGCTTCATTTTATAGAATAACCTTTTGTCAGAGGGTTGTTGGGAGGACATCACTTTGTAAACTATAAATATGAGCTATTATTATTTCTCTTTAGATGCCCTAGCACCTAACACATGCCTTGCACATGTTAGGCATTGAATAATTATTTATTCAATTAAAATAACTCACATTTCCATGGTGCCTGAAAGTTCACAGTTCTCACAGAAGTTCTCAGAGGTGAATGGTACATGTATCATCTCCATTTTACAGCAGAAAACTAAAGCACAGAAAGGTTGCATAGGTGCCCAGCTAATAGATGTCAGGTTGGAATTGAATTCAGGTGTTCTGACTTTGGGGCCAGCATTTTTTCAATTATATTTTCTTTATTTTTATTTTTATATCCTATATTTCCTGTATTTTTTAACTATACCACATAGAGAATGAATCAGTGTTGATTCATGCCTCTGAAGGATAGATAACAGTGTTAGGTGTAGTCTAGGTCCTCACGGTCTTGCCCCATTCCTAAGGAGTTGGTCTGACCAGGGCAACCCCATATTCAGTAAATTCCAGGACTTCCATATTATCTGCAGGATCAAATGTAAAATATTCTGTTTGTACCTTTTGTAACCCTCCATAATTTTCACCAACAATATGTCCAGTTTTTATACGCTTTACTTCCCTCCAGGTACTGTGCAATCCAGTGACACTGGTCTCCTTGCTATTTCTTAAACACAACACCACGTCTCCCACCTCCATGCCTTTGCACTGGCTGTTCCCCCCGCCATGCCTAAATGGTTCTCTCTCCTTGTCTCTGCTTTCTGACTTTACTGGCTTCCTTCAGGTTTTAGCTAAAGTCCCACTTTTAGCAGTAAACTTTTACCAGTTCTCATCAGTGTTAGCTCCTTCTCTCTGAGATTTCCTCCAGTATGTCTTTATAATAGCTCATCTGTATATACCTGTAAATGTTTGCATCTTGTTTCTCATTAGGCTGTGAGCTCCTTGATAGCAGGGACTGTCTTTTGCCTTTCTTTGTATCCCCAGCACTTAGTTCAGTGCCTGGCACACAGTAGACAATAAATGCCTGGTGACTTGACTGGTAGTGTGGAGGATATAAGAACTTTACTGTTCCTTTGAGAGGTATACAGTAAATCGAGGAGATAGTAATTATAACAACCTACATTTATATGGTGCTTTAGGCATTTTTCACAACTACTCTGTGAGGTATGACAGGTATTCATGATGATAACAGCACAAGAGGGTAAATGTTACGTGCTAAATGTATAGGCAAAAAGTGCTAAGAAATCTAGTGGCAGAAAAGATTCTTTTGAGCTGGTTTAATTCCAGCTCCTCATAGAAGAGTTAGAACTTTCTTTGTAGGAAGAAAATGAATGAAGAGTGGTAGGAATTCATTTATTTCTTTTAATTGGGCTGACTTTTGTCTTTCCTTACATTACAGTCATTTCCTTGAGCCTGGATATCTCACTTTCACCCCTACCTATATCCCATTGAAAGGAAAAACAATTCAGCAAAACCGTCCTGCTTCAGTGAGCCTGTCTGACAGTGTACCTAACAGTCCATATTCTTAATTCCCCTACATCTGTCCCTAAGGAAAAGGTATCAGAAGGGGTTTGTTAGAGTAGGCTTGAATCAACTTGTGAAAGTTGATTGTTAAATTTTCTGTGTGATTATAGTTCCTGCTAGAAATAAGGGTCTTGATATATACTCTTTTATTGATTGTCTAGACTTAGTGTTGATAATGCAGATTAAACTTAAAAGGGTGTGTGTATACATACGTTCTCCTTCTCACCTGTTGCCCAGTTGTTACATATTTCCCAGGACACCATTGGGTACAGGTCACTTTCTGGGGCCAAGCTTCGTCATTACAGTTACTCAGAGCTTGACTTTATTTTAGCGATCTCTGTTTACATTCTTATAGTCATTGTGTATACTGCTCTCCTGTTTTTGCTCACTTCCCTCTGCAGCAATTCATAAAAGTCTGCATAAAGTAGAATTTTGCCAGTAATGCCTCTGGACATTCACTTTTGTCAGCTTCTGTGTACTAAGGCATGGAATGACTGTTTTGGAAGGAATTCAGTTTTCTTCAGATGAGCCACATTAAACACATATTGTGCTAAGACCCTAGGCATGCAGCAATAACAAAGAAAGTAGACACTGTAGTCCTATAGCAAAAGGATGGACAGGAGGCAGCATGGTACCGGAGTGCTGGATTTGAAGTCACCAGATGTGGATCTGAATCCAGGACTTGACACTTTCTTTCTTGGATCACACAATCTCTCAGGGCTTTTAGTTTCCTCTTCTATAAAAATGAGTGGGAGGAGGAGAAGTAGACTAGATTTTCCCTGAAGTCTCTTCCAGCTCAGACTGTGTTATCTCCCACCCCACCCCTCCGGTGGCAACCTCCCAATCCACCTTTGAGGATTCATTCCTGTAGATATTCTGTAGACATTGATCCCTGGAGAGGCCTACTGAAATCTCGATGCCTCTGGATATTTTGTTAGATGATAACTTTAAATTTGGCAGCGACCACCTCTCCTTGGGTTAGGTTTATCAGACCCTTTGGCAGGTGAGGAGGCTGAAACCCTTCAGGAACAGATCTTGAGCCTGGGCCTGACAGAGTTTTTGATTTTGTTGTTGTTTTAATTTTACAGCAGGGACATATTCTTCCTCAGCTGGCCCTCCTAGATAAGGTAGTGAGTACAGGCTGACCCCCTTGTTTCTCCTCAGAGAAGTGTGAGGACATGTCCCGCTGTGGAATGCCTGTGCTTTCCCTCATTGACTGGAGAATCCTGTGGTATGGTTGGCCTGTACTTGCTGTAAATACCAGAGAGGCCCTTGGCTTCTGGGAACTGGTAGTGGGGGTTTGTCTGGAATGTGAAAAACAAGCTTGTTATGTCCCAAGCTCCTCCTTAATGCATCCTATGTCCAAGATATCCATCCCAGGAGGACCCTTCTGGAAGAGTGGCTGGAGGAAGCAGCTCCCACCCCTCCCCGAAACACACCTGGCTCCTGTCCCCTCTAGCATTTCTCATGGAAATAACTCCTGCTAGGAGTGCTTACCTCTCATTATGGCTCCCTGCCTGTCTTCTTTGTCCCAAACGTGGTTTGCTGCCAGCCCCAGGAGTCTAATTACCATCTAAGAAATGTTAACAGCCAGATCAGGAGAAACTTCTAAAAGGTTTTAATCAAATGAGAGTGAAACGTAGTTTATATTTTGTGGCTCCAGATACTGGTAACAGCTGATCTCCCAAGGTAGCCAGTGTAGACCGAGCTAATGAATATCAATATGCTCTAGTTAGAGCTTTTAATCAGGAATGTAATTGCATCTGGTAGTCTTTAAAAAATTTTAACTCTCCAGTTTGGGATTGTGAAGGGAGAGGGGCAGGCAATGCTTGGAGTTTTTTTGGTGTTTGGGGGTATGGGTATGTTTCCCATTCAGGGACTCCAGCAACTTCTTTCAGTGAGTGTTGCTTGGAGATAGAATCTAATGTTCATTTACCTCATATAGTGGAGTAGCCAGTTGCTGTCCAGACTTCTCCAAAGATAATGAACAAATTGTTGACCCTGTCCCAGTGCCCAAGTACACGCATGTGCACTCTTGTTTTAAAATAGAGCCAAGAGGATCATCTTCCCCAAGCAGGAGGACTTAAAGAGAGCCCAGTTTATGAGTCACTACAGTCACTACCAATTCATTCAGGGGTGACTCCTTCCTCTGAACTAGAGGCAACACGGTAGTAGTTTTAGAGCCAGATAACCTGGATTCATATCCTGGCTCTGCTATCTATGACCTCTGTGACCTTAGACAAATCATATAACCTCCCTGAACTTCAGTTTCTTCATCTTTAAATGAGGATATTGGATTATATTTCAGGGGTGTGCTGGAGCTAGCTTGAACAGGCTGGTGAACCAATTTCTAAATTTTCAGTGAACATTTATAACTCAAAATGACACTATGAAACAGGGCTTAATTTATTGTTTTGTCAATTGTCTAGACTTAAGTAAGTGATAAGAAAAATCTTAATGACATAGATTAAACTTTGAAGTGTGTCATGGGTACATTTTTTTCCCTATAGAGCAGGTTGTTAAACATTTAGCAGCACACTGCTGATAGATAGCCTCTATGGTCCCTTCTGGCTCTAAATCTATAATCATATCATTCTGCAACCCTTTAATGGGAGAGGGAAGGGTTCCAGCCTGGAATGTGCAAGCTTATTGAAGGGGATTAAAAATTTTACAAAAAATTAATTGATCTCTTTATCTTTTGTTTTATGCACATATATATGGTAAAATCTAGGGTTTATTTCCTTTCATATTGAATAAGGGGAGTGGAAGGTTTACTGAAAGCCCAGAGATATGAGGACTGAAAAAGTTTGAAACTCCTGCTCCAGTCCTGCATTGTCTTTACAACTGTCCTACACCACCTTTTAGGGGGTTAAATGCTATAGATACAGACAGAGAGAGAGTTGGGTTCCTTAACTCCTCCAAAGAACTCCAGATTTGCTGAGGGACTTCCTCCTCTTGTATTCCTCCCCAGTCTCTGGGGACATAAAGAGGGGTGCTGAATAAAGACTTTCGTCATTGGCAGCTAAACTTTAAGGGCTGGAAATTGATGCCAAAGAGGTACAAGACCTCAGGCTCAAAGTTAGGGTTGCCAGCCTGCTAACTTTAAACATCTCACCTGAGCTCCTCCACCTCCACCTCTATGGGTACCTGGGCCAGGGAACTCCTGGGGCCCCACTATTTTCAAGAGGGAGTACTGTTGCCATGGAGAGTGAGAGAGCCCCAAGGTGACTCCTGGCCCCAGAACAGCCCTGGCTAGAAAAGCAGGGATGTTCTGCCAAAAGCTGGCATCCCTGGGGTCCTCTCCCCTCCCTTCTGCTCCCATGACAACCACGATGGATACCCAACAAACAGTTCTCCAACCAGCAATGAGGCGAACCAAGGATTATTGACTGTTCTTTGCGACAGTTAATAAATCAACCATGACTCATTTATTCAAATTTTCCTCATTTAATAAACCCTATCCTCCATTTTCTCTTTGGTAGTTTTCTTTTGGTCAACATTAGATTTTCAATCAATTAACAAGTATTTACTGAGTTCACCTAATAGAGATCCCTATGCTGGGTATTATGGCATTACAGAGACATATGTGATCATCGAGGTCTCTACCTTCCCAGATATTACAGAGGACAAACTGTACTCATGAAAACATAACTGATAATATTGACCATTGTATGTTAAGTGCCACAGTAGATTCAAAGAATGAAGTGATCATGGAAGGACCCAAGGAGGAGGTACAAGTTGACCTGAACATTAAAGGTGGATAGTATTTGTATATACATCAGGGTGGGCATAAGAGAAGGCACAGATTCAGAAAAAACAAATAAACATTTAAAGGATAGTGAGATAGGGCTAAGGATTGGACCTGTGATTTCATTAGTGTAGGGGATACCAGCCCTCCCACACAAGACCTTCCCTCTCCTGGTACAGGTCAACATTTTCTCTGCAACTTGTAATCTTAGAGAGTTACCTAGAGCACTAAGAGGTTGAGTGCTTTGGCCAGAATCACACAGCCAGTATGTGTCACAAGCAGGACTTGAATTCAGGTCTTCCTGATTTCAGGGCCAATTGTCTTTCTATAACATACTGCCTCTCCAGAGTGGGTTGACCAAAAGTCAAAGAACCCCAAGTTTTCCAGAGACTGTTATGTTCTTTTGTGTATGCCCCAGCTTCCATGCTGGCTTTACCAAAACTATACTAAATTCACTGTTATCTTCATGTTTTTGAATAACTAAAATAGGATACATTTTCTTACAGTTGAAATATTATCCATTGCATCTTAATACCTTCCTGTTGGAATAGAAGTTAATTTTCCTTTTACCTCGACCTTAGTGAAAATAATGAAAATAGAAACTTGAAAATAACTTATTTTATTTCTGTTACAATAGTGCTTCTGTAATGGTGACCTCAGGGCTAAGATCATATTTTGTGTTCTGGGGCTAATTTATCCGTGTATAGGTATGAGGTTTCTGGGAGTTATGCTTTAGCTTTAGGATTTGCGTTTCCATAGGAAGCAGAAACAAATTTTAACCACTGTATTGGAGGCTGTTGTTGGGTTTCAGTTGTCTCTTTAGTCCAAACCTTAATAGCCATCTGTCCACAGGCAGATCACTTAACTTTCCATCTCTTCAGCTTCTCTATCCATAAAATGGAACAAATAATGTATATTAAGTGACTTGAAAATCTTAAAGTACTTTATAAATATCAGTTATTTATTAAGATGAGTTTTGGTTGGATCATATTGAGTTTGAGATCAAGGTAGAGATGTCCAGTAAATAATTAGAAATGTTGGACTGGAGCCCAGGAGAGAGATTAGGGCTGAATAGAGAGGTAGGAGTCATCTGGTTAAAGATGATTAACCCAATGGGAACTGATGAGCTTCAAAAAGCTTCAGACAGAACCTCAGGGGAACATCCCTTCTCAGGGACCAGAAGATGTGTGATGTTCTAACAAAGGAAACTGAGAAGGAAGCTCAGATAGGTGGGAAGAGATTGTCCTTCATTGTCAAAGAGGACCATGACATCAGGAAGGTGATGCCATGACTTGCAAGTAAATTGGATTTAGGTGAAGGAGGGCTACGCAAAGTCAGCAGCCTTACTTTTTCCTCCAGAGCTGTCTGAGTCTAGTGGCAAGATACAGGTCAGGATGACTGGAGATGGCCCTGGATGCACTTAAATTATTAAAATTTAAAAACTTAAATTATTTTATCAGATTTCTTTCTATATTCTAAGAGGCTTAGAAGTCAGCACAGGGAACCTCAGGCATCTGTGACCAGAGGACGAAAGTCAAAAACAAACTTCATCATCTTCCTTCTTGGCAGAGGTCTAGACCTGACCATAAGAGTAAGCCAGATGACTTGGTATTTTGACAAGAGCACTGGAAATGTAATCAAAAAACCTAAGTTCAGATCAGCTTTTATGCTTTTCCTATGTGATTTGTGAGTCATTCCTCCCTTCTGGGTCTTTATCTTTTCTACCTCTAAATCCTCACTCTTCTTGCTGCCTTTTTGGCTCCTACTGGCCTTGGAGACTAGAGTTGTTTTCCTTCCCTACTGTGTATCAGTACAGTTAGGTCAGCTGAGTTGTGGCTGTCATTTAGTCCTTGCTTCAAGGTCAGGGTTGAGTCATTCTTCTATTCTCCACTTCTTTTCTAATTCTGTTTACCTTTTAACATTTTTTACATTTTTATCTCTCAGAGAGGGTGGCAAGAAAATGACATTAAAGAAACATTTTTGTCTCAAAAATTATTTATTTGGGGAACATGATTAAAAAAAAATTTCCCAGATACTTATGGCTGATTTCACCTGTTTACTTTCCTCAGGACTTTTGATTTAGGAACTGAATGGTTTTCCATCAAAAGGGATGTCGTAATACCTCTAATAAAGAAATAACCTTTGTAATTTCATGGAAACTTTACTGGTGAAGTAGGTTAGAAAGAGACAGAGATAATCCCCAAGGCTGGCCATCTACAGGAGTGGTAAAATAAGGAAAATCTGTTTTCCACCTCCAGCCTCCTCTTTCTACCTTTTTTCCTCTGTATTTTAGCTCTCCTTGCTCTTACCTTCAAATACTGAACATTCTTCCCTTTTCTCTCTCACTTTCTCAGAAAAACATCTGAGAAGATCAGTCATCGATTACTTTTAAATAAATATATTGCTAGATTCACAGAAGATCAGAGAAGACCTGAAAGGTCCAGTGTTTCCCAAGTTGTGTTCCCTTGTGTGTTCTAAATGTAAATAGAGTTCTGTGAGAAAATGTCAGTGATGATTTTTTTCAGTTGCTAACAATGCAGCCTCATCCTTAAAGATGAAATACTGTGGACGACTAGAAAAAACCAGTAGCGGGAATAGACACCGTGGCAAAGAAGAGAAACCCTGTCTTAGCAATTTTGATGTTAAAGGGTCAACACCAGCCCTGTCCACACCTGGATAAGGGTGCACCCACTACAATAACCTTCTCTGTACTGATCTTCCCCTTTTAGTGACACCACCATTGTATCTCTCCAACTGTCCTCCCTTCTTGTCTTTACCTTCTCATCCCATTGCCCAACCACCAACATTTAGGAATTCTCTAGATGTATTTAAGCTCAAAAGTGTTCCATGGCCAAATGAGTTCAGGAAACATCGATCTATTTTAGTTCAACAAACATTAAGCATTTATGCACAAAGAATTGTGCTTATCCAGCCCTCTCCAGGGGTATTACTATTTTAAACCTTATTTCTGATGGTAGAGTGAAAAGTTCACCTCTTTTCTTCAAACAGGATTTTCCAACATTAGAGAGTAGGAGAGGAAGATTTGGGTGGAAGAAAGAGGATTTTGTAAAACATCACTGAAATCAAATGGTGTAAGTCTGTATATACAGTAAGATCAGACTTGATGCCTGGACTCAAAAGGCTTTCCTTTCAGTTGTGCTGGCAAAGTCCCCAATGATGGCATGAACCCAGAGGGTCTCTGTCTAGCAGGGGTCTGTTAGCCTCTGTGATTAAAGGAAGGATTCATTGGGATTTGATGCCCTGTTTTCCTGGAGCTGATTAAATTAAACTGAGTATGTGTGTGTGTGTGTGCGCACGTGCATGTGTGTTACAGCTGGTCACATATGAGAAGAGTTGAAGTCGTCACAGGGCAGTCATAAGAAGCTGTCTTGAGAGTTGTTTCTAATGTCACAGCTGGCACTGGACATACATAAGAAGTGAAATACCATCTAGTGGACAGAAGGGAAAACAGGCTTGCTGATTGGAATGCTGCCCATTTTCTTTTTCATAGAAACGTTTAGCTTAATTCCTGTCAGTCTGTTTTTATAAGATGTTTATGATACACGGAGCCCTTTTACTCATGAACATAGAAATGGTCGCTGTCCTTAGAGAGTTTGTGGTTTTATTAATGATAGTAACTAGCCTTCATTTAGCCCTTTAAGTTTTTCCAAAGGGCTTCCCTGTCCATAAATACTTTAAAGTACTTAGAAGTCTCATACATGGAAAAAAATTAGAGCACACTAAACCTGGCCTTTTTGAAGCAGTAGAGTGGATAGAAGGCTGGGCTTGGAGTCCAGGGAGCCCTAGGTTCAGACTCCTCCTGTCTCAACAGTTCTGTAACCCTTGGCAAGCAGCTTAAATTTCTGTGCCCCTCATGAGGCAGCAGGTTTTGTTATTAGTACAGGGCATTGTACTAAGGGCTAGGGATACCAAAAAAAGGCCAAGACACGATCCCTGCCCTCAAGGAGCTCACATCCAAATGGGGAAAATAAAATGCAAGCAATTATGTATATACCAGATAAATAACAGTGTAAAAGGGAGGAAATCTCAGTGGGAAATAGGGAGGGAGGGACACAGGAAAAGACCTCTTGCAGAAGGTGGGATTTGAGTGGGAGTCTTAAAGAAAGCTAGGGAAATCAGGAGAGTCCTAGGCATGGAATACTCATTTTAAAAAGGCCCTGGGCTCAGAGAAGAAATGTCCTGTGTGAAGAAAAGCAAGGAGGCCAGTGTCACTAGATCATAGATAACATGGAGGGGCATAAGGTGTACAAACACTGGAAAGGCAGGAAGGAACCAGTGCAAAAGGGCTTTTAAAGCCAAACAAAGGATTTTATCATTTATCTTCTAAGTATCTTATGAACTTCTCTCACTGGGAATTCCCTACACTGATAATAACAGTAATTAACGTTTATATAGTGCTTTAAGGTTTGCATAGTGATGTTCTGTATATATTTTGTTAGACCTCACAACCCTAGTAAGTAGGTGGCATTATCGTCCCCATTTTACAGATAAGAAACCTTAGGGTATTCAAGGAAAAAAGTATACAAACAAGTATGAATTTAAATAGCGTTTGAATAGTCACTAGGAATCTAGTATAAGAGTAGTTGTCTGGCCCGGAAAACGGCAATGATATAAATATCATTCAGGAAACTCCCGTAAAAACCTTCAGTGCTTCCCCCTTCCTCCATACCCAAAAACATATTTGTCTAGAATTTAACATTATGACCCTGGGTGGAGTCTATACTCCAACAACAACAGTAGGCATTTGTTAAACAACCATCATATGCTAAGCACAAAGAAAGGCAAGAAATCCCTACTATCAAGGAGCTACCATTCTAATGAGGGAGATTAACATGTAAACACATGTGTATAGAAAAGATACAGGCAAGAGAGAAGGTACTCATCATTAGGAACAATTTTCTAGCCATCCTAGTGGGTCATTCAACTGGCAAGAACAAAACACCAAACCACCCTTCATTTTCCCCATGGACAAGATGACTACATTTGTAGAATATAAATTCCTTGAGACCAGCTGCTGTTTCATTCTTTATATTTGTATCCCATAGCATTTAGCCTGTACTTAGAATCTAAACGGTTCTTAATAATTGCCTAATGATTGATTAACTGAGAGAAGTTTGTTTCTGGAATACCTTCTCACTTCTCAACTGATTCTTAAAAGTCTGCATTCAAGTTTTATCTTTTCCATGAAACTTTCTCTGACCTCCCTAGCACACAGTGACCTCTTCATTCTTCGGTCTTTTATAATGTTTATAGGCTCTCCCCACAATACGGGGCCTGATTTTATACTGTTCTGTTTTGTTCCTAATTACTTCTTGGGTATGAATGTTGGCCTAACTGCACTTAAAGCTCCATGAAGGCAAGGACCGGACTTTTTAATTATTTTGTGTATTCAGTGGGCTGCACAGTGCTGAACACAGAGTGGTCACTCGTTAAAGACTTATCCAATTAAATTAAATTATTAACAAAGGGCATATGTGAAGTCACTGAGACATCGGAAATCTTTCTACTCTTAAGCATCTCTGCATGATCCATGAAATTCCTATTTCATCCATAGAGAATTTCAATGAAGTTACCTTTCACTTAGTCACAGCATTTTTAGTGGAAAGAACATTGAACTAGATAATCAGGAGATGTGAATTCTAGTTTCCACTCTGCCATGAAATCACTCATATCTTTTTGCATGAATCATTTAACTCATTCAGTTTCTTCATCAGTAAAACAGAACAATTCAACTAGATTTCTAAGGCCCTACCCAGTTCAAAACTTCTGATTCTGTGATTATTAAGCATAAAGACATTCTTTAGACCCTTTTTTTCTCTTTCTTCAGAATCCTTCTGTCTTATTGTATCCCCTAAGCAGAACCCAGGTGGTGTTTCATTGTGTATAGCAGAATTGAGATGATGCTTTTAAGGATTTTTACAAATCATTAAAGGATTATGTAAATAAGAGCTAGGATTGGAACACTGACAGTAAGGAGAATAAAGAGTCAATTTGTTACCCAACTTGGTATATGCCTTGAGAAGCAGCCTTCTGTCAGTTGAAGAATTGAGCCATGTTTAGTGTGATCCTGCACTTTGTAATTATACAACCATACATAAAGAGGTTGCTTTTAACCTTTCAAAACACTTTCAGATCTGTTACATTTTTTGATCTTATAAAAATTCTATGAAGTAGGTGTTCCAGATCCATCTTTGATCTGTAAATAAACTGAGGAGTAGAGAGTAGAAGTGCCTAGAATTTAGGCACTAAAAGCCTAGGGCAGCTGGATGGCTCAGTAGACAGTGTGCCAGGCTGGGAGTCAGGAAGATTCTTCTTGAGTTCAAATGAACCTCAAACTCTTAATAGCTGTGTGACCCTGGGAAAGTCACTTAACCCTTTTTGCCTTAATTTCTTCATCTGTAAAATGAGCTGGAGAAGGAAATAGCAAAACACTCCAGTATCTCTGCCAAAAAAAAAAACAACAAACAAAACCCAAATGGGGTCATAAAGAGTCAGACATGACTGATAAACTAAATAGCAACAAAGAACTTAGGTCTCTTTCATGCTCAACCCCAAGTTTTATTCACTATACTACACTGCCTCAGTCATCAGATTTTATATTTAGAAGGGACTTCAGAGGTTAACTTCCTATATACTAGAAGAATTCCCACTACAAACATCCCTGATCGCTGGTCATCCAGACTGCTTAAGTACTTGCAGTGACAGGAAGCTCATTCCTTTATCAAATAGCTCTTATGGTTCAAAGCTTTAGTTGCTGTTTTAAATGTTGAGTCAGCCTCCTTGTAACTCCCATCCCATCCTAGTTATCCCTCTGGAGCCATGCACAATGAGTTTAATCCCTCTTGTTCTTGACAGTCTTTCAAATATTTGAACATAACTTCCTTCTCTTTTCCAGTTTAAATATCCTCAATTCTCGTAACTATTTCTCTGGAGAGACAGCTATCCTGATGGTCACTGTTCATTATGTGCATTCCATTTTATGAATGCCCTTATTCAAATGTGACACCAGACTAAATACAGATGTTGTCTGATACAGTCCAGAGTGCAGTAGAAGTATCACTTTCCTTGTTCTAGGTACTGGAATCTTATATCACATCAACTTTTATGGAAGCCATATCATAAGGTTGGTTTACATATAGTTCGTAGTCAAGTAAAATCCTTAGGTCTTTTTTTCACAGACTGCTATTAAGCCAGTGTTCCCCACAGAGTATACTTGTGCCATTGATTTTTTTGAATCTGAGTGGAAGATTTTACCATCATTCCAGTTACAATTTTATCTTGTTAGTTTTAGCCTATCCTGTTGTGTCAAGAAGTCTAGGCATACTGATTCTATCATCCAGCATATTTGCCATCCTTCTCAGGCAATAAGCAGCTTTCTAAGCCACAGTCCAAATCAATAAAAAATGTTTAGCAGGACAGAACCTGTGCAAGACTGCTGGAGATGACCCTACTACAGATTGACACTAATCCATTAACACTTTGAGTTTGATTGTTCAACCAGCAAGAAATCCAACTACATAGATGGCTTCTTCCTCTGCTTGACAAAGATATGAGACACTTTGTCAATTCCCTCATTGAAATCTAGGCATGCTGTATCTGTGTCATGCTTTCTGTTATCAGTCTATTAACTCTAAAAGTGTGTACATGTGTGTGTGTGTGTAGTTAGTTTGATTGCATTTCACAGAAGGGTCCATGTAGTCCATCCCATACATGATAAGAATGCCCACTTGTCTAATCTCTACTTGAAAAACTCCATGGAGAGAACTAATTCGACATTAGGACAGATATATTTGTAAGAAGTTGGTTTTTTCCTGAAATCAAGTATTAATCAGCCTCAGATCAATCAATCTATTTACATTGCTTACATTCATATCATGACAGAGAGGTGATGGACTCAAATACTGAATGAGATATATGTGTACACACATACATACATACATATTATACACATCTACAAAAGTTATGCATATATATACATAGGTATGTGAATATTTGTTGATTGAGTATTTATTATATAGATATATGACTTAGCTCTTGCCTTATAGAGCTTATAGATCAGCTGTCAAAACAAGATCTACACACAAAGGTAAAAAACATACAGTCAGATGGGCTTGTTACCGGGCACACAGGTACAAGAAGATGCTGTCCCAACTGAACCCTGGTATAACTGGTCACCATATAGTGTCTTCTCTGCCATTTCACATGGTCTTCTGGCTTGGAAGCGAGAGTACGTTTGTTTTTGTTTTAAGAGTCCATTCCCCACCAACCTCAGTGCACATTTTCATTCTCACATGAAAAACGTGGACCCTCAAGACTGACCTACTCTTCCTGGTTCAGTACTTAGTGACCAGTGGTGAATGCTGTTAATCGAGTTTTACTCTAGGAAAGAAAGCCCTGCTTCTCTGTACCTCAGCACCACACAGGTGCCAGGCATCACTGAAATCAGTTGATGTTTAAGTTTATATATACAGAAAAGCCAGACCTGATAGCCGAGCCCAAGAAGCTTTCATTTAAGTTGTGCCAACAGGGATATCAACAAAGGCCAGAACCCAGAGGATTTCTATCTAGCAGGAGTCTGTGTTAGCCTCCGTACATAAAGGATGGAGGTATTAGGAGGGATTCAAACCCTACATTCTTACTCTTTCTCTTCTCTCCCCAGGTTCCAAGACAACTTGGCAAAGACCCATTTAAGGAACTGTGTAAACCTGAGACCTCTCAGGGGTAACAAGTAAAACTAACCTGGGCTAGGCAGCTAGAGAGGCAGCACAGTGGGTAGAGGAAGACCTGAATTCAAATCCATCCTCAGATTCTTACTAGTTTTGCAACCCTGGGAAAGTCATTTCATATATGCCCACCTCAGTATCCTCTTCTGGAAAATGGGAACGATGATAGTAAGAGTACCTACCTCCCAGTTTTGTGAGGATCACATGAGGTAATATTGGTAAGGTGCTTTGTAAACCTTAAAGCACTGTGTAAATGCTTATTACTATTATATTCTCCAGGGTCTGACTCGTTGACTTGCTTCCAATGGCTTGCTTTTCTTTCCTGCTTATATTTAGGGAAGAAGAGGAAGGGCATTCTAGGACAAAGAGCCAGCTAGGTATCACTAGACGCAACCTTGGACCTGAAGTCAGACAGACTTGAGTTCAGGTTGGGCCTCAGATCCTTATTAGCTGTGTGACCCTGGCCAAGTCTCATAAACCTCTTTTTGCCTCAGTTTTTCCACCTCTAAAAATGGGGAGGATCGTAGTACCTACCTCTCAGAGTTATGGTGAGGATTAAATGAGAAAACCTTAAAATGCTATATATTAATGCTAGCTAATGCTAATAAATGCTATTGTTATTATGGCCCATTCTTTTTGGAAGGACATTTGAGGAATGGTGAAGATAAGTCAATGTGCTAAGAAAAAATATTGATTTCCCACCTACTCATCCCATCACTTATAGCTGCTGTCTTGAGAGGAAACATTAATGGAGTTAAGGGCTAGGCCCAACCACTAGATCATGAGCTGGAGCAGCTAGCCAAGGGTGCTACGTCCTAGGAAGCCCACGCTTGGCCACACAGAGAAGTGGTGGGATGAACTGGACAGAGCACTAGAGTAGGCCTTAAGAGACCGGGTTTGCTGTGTAAATTTGTGCAACTCAGTTAACTTCCCTGACCCAGTTACCTGCCTCCTTTACTTCATAGGGGTTTTGTGAAGCTATCCTGAGATGACATACTCAAAATTGATTTAAAGAGCTGATTCATGGTTCAGGGATGATTAATATGCAGCCTGAGGGAGTATCTAGAGCCCCTTGACAGGGCCATTTCTCAATTTCTGTTCAGGACTAGTGTAGTAGAAGAGCAATGATCTGGGAGTCTGTCCTAACTTTGGCACTGACCAGCTTGGTGACCCTAAACAAGTCTTCTCCTTTCTCTATGCCTCAGTTTCCTTGTCTGTAAAATTAGGGAGAAGGACTAGGTCATAGCTCCTTTATATATCGCTTCGAGTTTTACAAATCACTTTCCTCCCAACATGCATCTGAGGTAGATCTGATAAACATAATTGGGTCCCATTCTAAAGATGAGGAAATGGAAATTCAAGAGCGGTTATCTGATGGTTTCAAAGTTATATAGATGGGAAGTGGCAAATTTTGAACATGGACTCAGCTCTTCTTACTCTAACTCCAGGAGGGAGGGGGCCTCTCCACAATGCATGATTGTTGCTCTAATATACGATCTAAGTATGTAAAGGGTTTTGCCGATCTTAAAACGTTGTAAAATGTTAGCTATTATTAACATGTTTGTTGTTCCATGGTAAAACCCTTATGGATATGTCATTCCAACTGTGTCCCCTGCCTGTTTCCCTTTCCTTCCCTGCATCACTCACTTAACCTTTCAGTGTCCTCAGATGAATCCTCAAGCTGTAGACAGCAGAACACTTGCAAAAAGCAGAGGAATAGAGCACCTGAAGAAGGAAAAGATACTGATCTAACCACTGACTATAAGCAATAAGCGTCTGTTGGGGACTCTGGCAAATGAAACAGTTTCACACCAAATGCCTGATCCTTTCCAGGAGGAGGTTGTCATTGGCACGTCATTCTGCTCCAGCTCTGAGCTCCCAATGTGGTCTGTGGTCAGGGAGGCTTTCATCACTTGGGACCTTTCATTGTGTGTGGTTTGTTCTTTGATCAGGTGTTTGCTCTAAGTTGGTTCAGAGTAATGAATTAGAGACAGTAATGCCAAGGTGGCTCAGGGAGAGCTTAAATAACAAAATGATTGATTAAGGGCCTGTGCCTGACCTGAGGTTCTTTGTGCTGTGCAATAGCATGTACAAGGAATGCTAAAGAGAGATGCTACAGCCCTTTCATTACTTTGGGTAAGGGCTTAGACTAGACCTTTTCTCCACCGATGTCTTCTTATATTGACTAGAGAACATTGACCACTTCCCCACAATCTGACCATTTTGGAGTTCCCACTGCTGGGCTCCTCATTATATACTCATCCTTTCCTCCATTCTCCTAAGGTAAATTAACTCTATAATCCTCCTCTCTACATGTATACCTGTAGCAGTGTGCCCATCTTGGAATTATGGGAGGAAACCCAAAACGACAGGTGGTGCGGTCATGATCTCCAAATCTGTATTAATTTCCCACTTTGCCTAGAATGTGGTCAGCCCAGAGAAGTAGAATTCATGATCTTCTCCATGAAAGTACAGAAAGCCTAGTTCATAAGATTGTAGTTACTTTAGAGCTATAAAGGATCTTACAGTTCACCTGGTCCAACCCACACCTTTAAAGTGACTTATAAAAGATCACACTGGTAGTAAGTGGCAAAGATAAAACCTAAGTCTGACTCCAAATGCATCCCTCTTTCTTCTGAATCTGACTGCCACCCCAGGCAATTAAGGTACTGGATAAACACTTGCTGGTGGTGGTAACGGTGATAGCCATTGGTTATGGAGAAGGTTAGCATGGCCTGGACAGCCTATGCGTGAGTGCTCTGAAAAGATACGGTAGGTCATACTCTCCTCAAGAAGCTCCCTGAAGAAAAATAACTCACATTTATGCAGTTTTTACTCATTTTCTTTCCTCATAAAAACGCTGTGAGTCAGGTAATACAAATATTTTTACAGATAAGGAAACTGAGGCTAAGAAAGATTAATTGATTTGCTCTTGATCACATGACTAGTAAGTATCTCAAGGCAGAATTCAAACCCAGATCTCTCCTGACTACAAGTCCCTTTTTTTTTTTCCAATTATACCACATTGCCTTGAGAATAGAAGCCACATTTCCTGTCTCTCCTGTGACCTCTTCACTTACCACCATAGTGTTGTTTATATGGTAAATGAGCACCAGTCTGTCACAGGTCTGTGACCATCTTGCCATGTGTAGTTGGAGATTCGTGTATTATGTAACCTTGTGACTTAGCATATGCACCAGTCTGTCACAGGTCTGTGACCATCTTGCCATGTGTAGTTGGAGATTCGTGTATTATGTAACCTTGTGACTTAGCATATTTATTGCAGTTTAGGTTGTACCCCATTAAAAAGCAATCCGTAATTATCTGTGATCACTTCAGATATTAAAGTTGTGACTGGATGATGGTGCTGTATGAACAACAGACTAGGGCCTACACAAATGGTCTTCGTTGTAATCAAATGCAGTTTGCACCAAAGGGAATGATGCCCGTAATCTTTTTGTTGTGTTCCAGTGATCTATTTGTTGACATAAATGACAGCAAGTTCACATAAATAAGTGTAATTAGTATTGTTTTTATTCAACCAGGCCCTCTTTTTCTCCTCTCACTTTGTTACTTCTCTGAAATCTACAGTCAGCATGATATGTCCAGTTTGCCTTCACTTCCATCCACCATTTAATTATCTTCCATTGACACAAAATAAAAACCTAAGCTCAGAATCTTCTGCCCAGCAATCATGCCTCCATCCATGCTGTTATTAGTCTTTCTTCTCTCACCACTGAAACTTATAAGCTTTTTTTATTATGTACTTGTTCCCCAGCCACATGCAGGATGTCCTGAATGTTGGAGCACTTAAGGCATCAGAAGAATGGAGAGGCCAGATAAGAGCCGAGAAAGTGCACAGAGAAGCAGGGTGGGAAAGGACTAACAGTGTAGAATGTGACACACATTGTCAGAGAAATTTGATATGTCCCTTGTTTTTGCTTAATTGCTTTTAGTTTGTTACAAGGAGAATGGGAGTAAGAGAAAGGCATGTTTGGAAATGCTTGTGATGCAAAAAGGGGATCAATTAAAACTAAAAGAATAAGTTTACATCGTGAAAAAGAAAGTGACTCTGAGCCTTGCAGACTTGATGGAAAAAACCCTATTTTAGTGCTTTAAGATTTGCAAAATAGTAACTAATTGCAATTGCAACATCCAATTCAAAGTAGGGTCCTCAAAGTCAGAGAATCTTCCTGCGATTACCAGGCTTCAGAGTCATCTGGAGCTATACTTAGATTTTTGTTATTTTAGTTTGGTTGGTTTGTTTGTTGTTCCCTCTAATAAAATCAAAGATCTAGAGAAGTTGGTAGAAAAAAGAGACATCTGTAGAGTAGATGACCAGACCCAAGTAAATGGATTGGCAAAACCTTGCCTGCAGTAGGGTATTGTATAAAGAAAGATAGAGAAAGCAAAGAAAGGATATCTGGTTTCTCATCCCAAATGTGTGAGCTTAGGCAAGTTTCATCTTTTCTTTGGACCTCCATTTCCTCGTCTGTTAAACAGAAATAATGGTAGCTTCCTTTACTAATGCACAGCTGTGAGAATATAGTACAGTAACAGATGTAAAAGGACTCTTTACAAATGTAGTGTAAAAAAAATTACAGAATCACAAAATTTTAGATTTTGGACAAAATTTAGTGGCTATCTAGACTAACCAATACTTGAAAAAGGATCCCCTTTACATTTTTTTTAAAGCATATTATTTAAAAATAGATGGACCCTTCATTATTGTTAATTAGTGTTGCAATATACACAGTATTAATGTGATCTTATGTTTGATACTTCAAGTGAAAAAGACCAAAACACAAAACTTAGTAAGCAATAAATATTTTTTTTTTTGAAGGAAGGGCAGGTCAAGTCATCAAATCAATAAGCATTTATTAAGTGCTGGCTATTTACCAGGCACCAAACTGACCAATCAGAGGAAAGGGCCACAGGGGAGGAGTGATTGCAGGGTGAGAAGGCTGCTTCGGCATGGAGAAAGAAGTCCAGTGAGTCAGGAAGAGAGAGCCCGGAGAGCAATGAAAGTGGCAGAGAGTGGTTAGATTTTTTTGTTCTGTTTCTCAAACATTTCATACCCATATTGTGAAGGTTAATAAATAATAGACACCTCACAGAGGTCTTCCCCACCCCTGTGCCCACACAGATTACTACAAGTCAGCATTGGCCAACTGGATTAGTGCAGCTATTTAGACTTTCTCTGGATGCCCCCAAATCTTGGATTGTAATGAAGAACATTGCCCATGATCCTTGATTTATACCAAGCTGTCATCTTAGGGCACTGCCTCAGGGTGAAGTTTCAGAAAGTCCTGATGACATGGAACTAAACTGCTTTCTAAATAGTGCTGGAGCATAAGTTTTTAATGAGCCTGGAGCCATCCCAGACCCCCAGGTCCAAGAAGTTTTCTTTTTCTTTAATTTTTTTATCATTCAGATGATCTTTATCACATCTGTCATTTTGAAAAATGAGCAAACAGCATTCCTACAAAGTTCAGTTCTCCCAGCACACACAGACTCCATGGTCACAGAGCCAGGCCCTCTCCAGGCTTTGGGGACAGATTGTATTCCCTCAGGAGCAGGAGCTTCAGCAATTCCAGATCTCAAAATTAGAAGGAACCTCAATCCTATTACCTGAAATTTGAGCCTAGAGAATCAATACAAAAGTCCAAGTGAGAAAGAAAGGATGAAAGGTAGATAGGGGAAACCAGAGGTAAGAAATTGAACCCCTGATGTGTTATCAGGGCTCCAGATGGTTTCCCCTACTTGAGTTTACTCTATTACATCACTTTCTTTTAATTCCCATCTTCTCCGAGTTAACTATTACCTAAAGGCCATTATAATCTCTTAATGGTGAGGACCAGGGTAGATCAAAGACTGTGCAGGACTTAGAGATGCTTTTTTTTTCTGCTGTGAATGATGCCCAGACCAGCCTTTCCTCTGAAGTTATCACAATATTAATTCAATTCAGTGTAACTTAGCAAACATTTATTAAGTAGCAGTAGGTACTAGTACTAGGAGCAAGGGATACAAAGATTAAAATTGAGAAAATTCCTGCCCTCCAAAATATTCTAGGTTAACAGCTAAGATGTGGCATGTACACAAATAAGTAATGTACCAGCACTTAGAATATATAGTGGGCAGAGGAGGCAATCCAACAAAATCAGTCATTAAATATTTATCAAGCCCTTACTTTCTAGCGCATATTGTGCTGGGAATCAGGGATACACATAAACATAATAAAACAATACCTAGCCTCAAGGAGCCTACGTTCTAACAGATAAAGTACTGTAGGAAAATTTGAGGAGGGAGCAATCACACATAGCTGGGAGAGAATGGAACAAGAAGGTAGGAAATCAAGGACAGCTTCAAGGCAGAGGGGACAGCATGCTATCATTTCAAAGAAGAGAACTTGTATCCCTTCTCATCTTGGCTGCTCAGCATCCACTACTTCTATCCAGGCTCAGTTTAGGTGCCACCTGCTACATCATCTTTCCTGCTACATAATTACACCCTTGTTAGTGCCCTCCACCCTCTCCTCACCCCTATTACTTTGTATTTACTTCTCTGTTTCTATGTTTTACCTTCAATAGAATATTAGCTCCTGGAGGGGAAGATCTCTTTCCTTTTGGTCTTTATATTATGGCTGCCTAGAGCCATTCTTGGTCCATAAGCTTGAACTCAGCTAACACTGATGTTCCAGTCAATCAGGAGAAGAACTATGAGGTAATGGAGATGGGTCATAGAGTTTCTGGCCCATCATTGAGAATGGCTGTACATTTTAGGTATAAAACTGTGAAAATGTGAAATTGATGAGGTATCCAAAAGCTATTCTGAGACTAAAGAATTTGGAAAGTTTCAGAGAAAGAAAGAATTTTGCCTTTTAAAGAGCTTAGAATTGTATTTTTATCTCTTTTAATTACATTTTAAAAGTGATTGAAAGAGATACAGGGAGATAATGGGGAAGGAATCTATTGCAGGTAGAGAATTACTGGTCTTTTTGAGTTACCTGGAACCAGCATCACAGAATTGTAAAGTTGGAAGGGACCCTGAGAAGCATCAAATCCAGCCAACATCTTAACCGAAATCCCCTCTAAAACATGGTGGACAAATAGTGGCCTGGAGTCTGGAGCACTTTCCATTGTTCTTATTTCTGCCAGATGGAACCAAGCAGGATAAGATGACTCCATCTTCCAGCTTAGCAGTGTCCTTCTCAGAACTGAATACAGTACTCCAGCTGTGGTATGACTGGAGTAGAATACAATGGGACCTGACTCCTACGATCATAGCTTTACAGGTGGAAAAGACCTTAGAAGGCCATTGAGTCTGACTCCCTCATTTTATGGGATGGGGACATTGAAACCCACAGGACTGAAGTGAACTGCCCAGGGTCACATAAGTGCCTGAGACAGATCCTTTCAAATTCAGGTCTTCCAGACTCCAAGTCAGTATACTAACCACCACACCACCTAATCAGCAACTTGTCTCTGTCTTTGCAAACAAAAAAAATTAATTTTTGATTATTATATCATACTGTTGAATCATGAGATCAAACCTACTTAGAATCCATGTTGCCTTCTAAAACTGCCTGATCTTTTTTCAAAGAAACTCCTGTCTAGAGAAGTCTTTTCTGTGTTGTATTTACAAATTTGATTTTTTTGCAGCCAAGTTTAAGATTGATTTCTGTTTATCCCTATTAAATTTAATTTAGAAAAGGATTTGATTCCACCTCATAACCTCTGAGTTTTGGGAAGCCCTACTCTGTCTTCTCTCCTATTATCTACCCACCTATCTACACATTTTAAAAGGATGCCATCTATGTTTTTACCTAAGGCATTGATAAAAACAGAATGACACAGGGTCAAGCATCCCAGGGTAGTCCTTTAGAGTCCTCCTTCCAGGTTTGTCCATATCTTCTGTGTAGCTATACAGGAAATCCCAAAAGTGCAGTTTTAAATTTTAACAGCTTAAAATTTTACTAACACTATTGAAACAACCAGTATAAATGTGAACTGCTAATATTATTATAAAACAATTCAAGAACAATACAGATTTTCAGCAAAGGGACAGATCATTGTAGAATGAAGTCATTAAAGAAGGCTTCATAGAGGAAGTAAACTCATCTCTGGTAGTAAAAGAAATTTGATAATTGGCTCCCATGTGATTAATTTTTTTTTTTAATTTTTGCCACAGCAATTTACAGAGTTTTTCTAATAAGGCATAAAGGAGTTGCATAAAGAGATTAATTGTTATTGTTTTAAATTCATAACAAACCAATTAATTCTAAAAGACAGAGAGAGAGAGAAGTGACCATTGTAGTTTAAACACAAAGGGATTCAATGATAAATAGCATCCAACCACCAGCCTCTCCAGGTGGGAAGAGGGGTGAGGAATTATTAATTCTCTGCTGAGGCTTAAGCCACATGACCCAGGAATTAAAATTAAAATGAGGGTCCCATTACACTGAGAGATGTCACTCTTGAGCCACTAGCAGTAAGATTGCATTTCTAACATTGTTTTTCCAGCATCCAGGATGACAGCTATACTTACTTGTCCACTTCCCTTTGAGACTAGTGGCAAGATGACTGGCCAGGGTGACAGAAGAGTATGTGCCTGAGTTTGTAAGACAGAAGAAACTTCAGAGTTCCTAGACCAAACCTCATTTTACAGATGAGGGAAATGAAGCTCCGAGGCATTGTAGCTTGTCCAGGGTCTTAGCAGAGGCAGCATTTAAATAGAGGGGTTAGTGTGTGGTCAGGGTTGGAGTTAGTTAACCTTCAATAAATCTATATATTTAAGCCTCAGGTAGGGAAAGTTCTGTCACCTAGAAGATAGCCATACCATTTCCAGAATGTTAAAATATCATTTAGATATCAACATTGCCACTTTCTTTACCCTGATTTGGGAATTCACCATTTATACCTTGGGCTATAATACAAAGAATCTATGATGGTTTCATATTTGTTTAAGGAAAAATATGCCTTAGGATTGTCTCTAATTTTTTAATGTGTAGCCCTTTTTAAAAAAAAAATTCTTGGTTCATTTTTTACATCATAAGTCATTTTGGGTTATACTTTTTCATAGAAATTCACCTTGTATGGGGGAGTGGAGGTGGGACCGGTAGTGAAACTGGCAAACAAGACTCAAATCTTGACTATATTCAGTATTTCCTGTCCATAGGCTCCTACCTCACTACCAAGAGGGAAGCAGTATTTTTGAACATCTGCTTTCCAGAATCAGCCTTATCATTATAGTTAATATTGTGTCCCACTTTAGTGAGTCTGTTACCTAAAACCTATTTAAGCAAGATCTGCTCTTAACATAATCAACTGAAAGAATATAATGGAGCCTGGACTGAGTTATGTTCATGTATTATTTGAATAGAGTTGATCAACCTTGTGAAGTAATTTTTACCAGAACTCCCCCAGTATCCGGAGCTGAATCTAATTCATCAATATTAGAAAGCAACAGGGTAGCAGATAAAAACACTGAAGAACTGAGGTGTAGACCTGGCTCACTACAATATCCCTTTAGGCAAGTCATTTCCCCTTAGATCTTAGTTGTCTTATCTGTAAAATCGAGGTTGAACAAGCTAATTTCTAAGATCTTTTTGAGCTTAAAAATCTATTATTTTTTTAATCCATTATCCATGTGATCCCTGATAATCTAACATTAAATGAGATTTCCTCTCTTCCTTTCTTTAAGAATATGTAAGTGGGGAGCCACTTGCAATCAGAAGGTCGTGTGTGAATCTCATTTCTGCTATTTTTAAGCTCTGTGATCTTCAGAGTCACTTCACAGCTTAGTGCCTCAGTTTCCCCACATGTGAAATGGAGATAATATTGCTGTACCTTATTTACACCACATTTCTGAGTTAGTAAAATACTGAATGTAAAGCTCTTTGTAAAGCATAAAGTAATATATAGATGTCTGTAATTACTGTTATTACAAAGTCTGTCTTGTTCATTTTGTAGTTGAGAAAGCTTAGTCCCAAGGAGAAAAAGTGGTTTAGACCCACCAAAACAGTTAGGCAGTCATATCCATTTTGTGTAATTTTATTAAAAGAATTGGCAAAGGCTACAGAATGTGTTGAATAGAATGCTGAGCAGCTTGGAAGCAGGAAGATCTGAGTTCAAATGAGGCCTCAGACATTTAATAACTGATTTTGTGCAAGTCTTTCGATGTTTTTGAGCCTTCATTTCCTCATCAGTAAAAATTAGAGAGTTCCCTCCAAGGTCTCTTCCAGCTTGAAATCTATGATCCTAGGAATGTATGGATTTTAGGAAATTTGGAGTCAAAAGAGAATGATTCATCTGAGGAATTCCTTTCTTTTTAAACTAACACCCATTGCCAGTAAGAGTATAGGATTCCGTGCTGAAAGGGGGCTTAATCATCATCTGGCCTAACCTCTCCCCTGTCATTTTGCAGCTAAGAAAACAGATTGAGACCTGCACAAGGATGCTCATCTAGTAAGCATCCGAGCCAGGCCTCAAACCCAGTTCCTTACCTCCAAATACAATCTCTTTTCCCTGCCCTATGTTGCTTCTGCTATGGTAGGTAAAGATCCAGAAAAAATTGTTATTAGAGGAAAAGCCAAAATTCCCAGCAATACTCTCAAAAAACAAGCAGTATAATTCTGATGATAAGATAAAACTAAAATAACTGACCTTTTTTTTTTCATAACTAGAAACTTAAAGTTCAGAAATGAAAGACTTTAAAAACAAAAACAGAATCAGTTAAAGGCTATTGTGAGTTTCAGACAGTAAAATTTTAATGCCCTAAGATGCTATGTAAATAAATGTGAGTTGTTAAGATCAGAAGGTAATGATATTCTTGCAGTGCACAGCCGGGATAAAACAATGAAAAAGCCACTGTAAATAGGATTGTTAACTATCTTAAAACACTAAAATTAGACTGGTTTGTAGGTTTTTTAATGTTCTTTACAGAAGTACCCAGAGGGGCAGCTAGGATCCAGAGAAGCTAGCTCCTTTTCTGAGAAAAGTTTACCTCTCATTTGCTCCCAGGAGAGATGAAGCTTTACATGGACTCTGTGGACTCAGTCATTGGGTGATGTGAGGCCTGGGCACCATATATTTTAGATCTGGGAATGTAAGAGTTAAATAAATACCAATCAGCCCTGGGTAGAATTCAGCTCTAAACCCTCTAGACCTTATCTCCCTGTCTAAGGTCAAACTGTCCACCCCCCAAAGCCTATAGCTGAGGTTGGGTCATTGTAGAGCAAGAGTTCTTGATCATATTTTGTGGCCTGGACCACTCTGTCAGTCTGGTGACATCTGTAGACTCCTTCTCAGAATAATATTTAAAAATATATAAAATTAAATACATAGGATTACCAAGGAGATCAATTATATAGAAAGTGTGGTTTGAATACCCCAAGTGAAGAATCCCTGTATGGAGTGAAGCTAACTGGCCTACAAGTTAGAGGGACCTATGGGAGCCCACTGGGTAGGAACCCAAGAAGATTGAGAATCCTAGAAAGCGGAGTTCCAGCCTTAGCTTTACCACTAACTTGACCTTTCTGAGCCTGGTTTTCTCTCATCTGTAAAAGAGAGAATTGGACAAAATAACCTCCAAGTTTCCTCACAGCTCTGATCTCTTATGATCTCTGTCTGACCTTGGCCTCAAAACTGGTCATAGTCCCGATTGGTTCCTTTGGCATTTGTTTATGTCTGCTAAGTGAGGGTCCACCAAGGATCAAATTTCCCATGCCACAGCTCTCTGTGCATTCAGGAATAACAAAAGGCAAGGTTGCCAAGGGAATATTGAAGTGCAGGAGGTGGTACTTCTCTGCTCTGCTACAATTGGATTTATTGTCCTGTTACTATCCTTAAAATAGAGCGGGAAATTAAGAACCTAACAATGGCTTGGGGAAGACTTCCATCTCAAGGTCCAATATAAACCATTGAATTGCAGGCCATTAATCTTATCCTTCACGCTGAAGCAGCGTGGAGATTATAGACTGCTTGTCCTGTCTGCCAGTTTTACCACCTGTCTAGCTTTGGTAGTCTGAATGAAGAAGTCAGTTCATTTCTCTGGGCCTCAGTTGGCTCATCTCTAAAATGGCCAGACAAACCAAGAAGCGTGGGAAAAGAGGCTGAATAAGAGGAAAAATTAGAAGTGCCTTCAGTTATTCAGCCTGGAATGAGAAAGGTTGAAAAACATCATGATCAAAGACAAAAAGCTCATAAATGAGACTAAAAGGGAACCATCAAATTCCAGATAAGAGAACTAAGGGGCTCTCCCCTCCCCCTATCACACACCCCACACACCCCCAGCTCAGAAGAGGTGGTTTTAGCACAAAAGATCAGCTCACTTCACACAGAGTGAACTCTGAACCCTGTCACTCACCCCAGGGCTAGACTGCATGCAAATATAAACAGCCTTTAAGGCAGCTTTAGCATTTTTCATCTCCACTTGGCCCATGATTCTGTGCTGCCTTCCTAGTATTCTTTCATTTGTGAGTCTTCTCTCCCCAGCTGGAGAAGAAATTCTTTTCCTAAGTAATAATAGCTTATATTTCTACTATGCTTTAAAGTTACAAAGCTGCATTGCATTTGTCATCAAAGGACGTGGGTTCACGGTCCAGCTCTGCCACTCAGTACCTCTGGAACTTTGAGCAAAGCACATCTAGACTAGACCTCCCTTTTGACTTTTAAGTCATGATCTTATGATAAGACCCAAGTTTGAATGCAGCCTCCAACACTTAGGTGAGCTGTTCCTCCTTTTGTCACCTATAAAATGAGGAAGTTGTACTCAGCAGCCTCTAAGACTCCTTCCAGGTCAAATTCTAAATCAATAAATTATCAGAGTAATATTAGTAGGATATTATCAGGTGATTGGATTTTGAAGAGAAAAGAATCAAAGAAAAATCAAAGACAGCAAGACTTCAAACCAAATTGACTTGGGCAACTAGGTGGCGTGATGAATAATAGATGTAAGGAACTCAAGAAGACCTGACCTTCAATACTAGCCTGCACAAATCACTTAACCTCAGTTACCTCATCTATAAAAGGGGGTTAATAATAGCACCTATCTCCAGGGTCCTATCTCCCAGTCGTTAGGATAAAATGAGATAATTTTTGTAAAGCTCTTAGCACAGTGCCTGGCACAAAGTAGGCACTATTATAAATGTTAGCTATTATTGATGGTGATTACTGTGATGGTGTTGCTGATGCTGGTTGTCTTGGAACTCAGAGACCCGTACTCGAGACACTGCTGCCCAGATAGCAGCTTCCTACCAGCGGAATCCTGTGGGAATGAGAGTCAGGAAGACTTCTGGTAGGGGACTTGAGAGTAGGCAAAGAAGTAGTAGGGGGTCACAGCAGAGCATGGTTGAGCGATCCAGAATTTTCTGATTCAACAGTTTTGCCCTGAGAAACCACCTGGCATTGGAAAAAGAAATTACCCCTCCTGAAATCCATAGTTGATCATATTGGACAAAGGGATTCGGGAATCCATTTGGGAAATGGTCAGGAAGTATTGGCTCATGGGAAGTTCTCTTCCAGGACTTTTTTCTTTGGGAGATTCTTGGAGGTAAACTGAGAACTACCAGGGAAAACACAATAAGGTGAGATGAGGAGGAACCATTCTTTTTCACTTGTGAGGGATCATACTGGAAACTTACAACAGAAATGCTTCACTGAAGTAGGATTGGCAACTGAAAGCACATTTTAATGGCCAGCAAACGTAAGGGGGAGGATTTTATCAGAAAGCATGGTGAAATTTAGATAAATTAATAAAGGAAATATGTAAGTATAGACAATGTCGCTTGTTCATCAGAGCTCTTCTAGCTCAGAGAAACCACAAAGGGAGAAAAAAGAAAAAATATCTAAAAAGGGACTGGGGGGCAGCAGGGGAGACTGGCAAAGGGAACACTTAAATCTGTCTTATCTACATATATGATCTCAAAGAAAGCCATTTGTCCTTGTAGATCCCAAAAAGACTTTATTTGGAGGGGGGGTGCGATGGTGGGGAGAGAGGAGCATTAATGGAAACTTGAACCTCCTCGGATCTCCTTTCTTACTCCACATATTCAGGGAGGACCTAATGTGCTTATGATTTGTAGGATACAAATATAAGATGCCTTCCCTGCCCTCAGGAAGTTTTTAGTCTGGTTTAAGAAGCAACTTTTATACCCATGAAATAGTTAATAAAACCTTAGTGTGGGATAAATGCTAAAATGAGCATGACCAGAGAGTAGTGGCTGTGGGAGAAGCAGGAGGAATTAGGGTCAGGATGTGGTCATGGAAGGCATCCTGGTGGAGTTGGGTCTTAAGCTGTCTTTTGAAAAACAGACAGGATTCAAGGAATTTGAGGAAAGAATGGGTAAGGACACTGCTCGCAAGGAAGAAGAAAAACATAAAGCCAAGGAAACTGGAATATATTAGGCATTTTAGGAGGGGACGATGAGAAATAACTGTGTGACAAGAATAAGCATTTTGTGTAGAAGGCAGCTGGGTGGCTTAGTGGATAGAGCCCTGGGCCTGGAGTCATGAAGACCTGAATTCGAATCCAGCCTCAGACGCTCAATAGCCGTGTGACCCTGGGCAAGTCACAGCTTCTATCTGCTTTAATCCACTGGAGAAGGAAATGGAAAATTGTTTCAATATCTTTACCAAAAAAAACTCCCCCTGGACAGTATTAGCATGCTACAGTCTATGCGATCACCAAGAGTAGGCCATAACCCATTAATAGTTAGAACAGTAATTCCAATACAAGCTTGGAAAGGGACTATTTGTGGTGGGCTTTGAATTTGGATTTCATCCTCTAAGTAGTAGAAAGGTATTGATGGCTTTAGGAAGATTACTTTCCTTCTTAGTCCTTTTCTTTCTCTTTCATCCTAGCCAAGTAACACCACCTTAGGTGGTAGACCTGCAATCAGGAAGAACTGAGTTCAGATCCTGTCACACATTTCTTTTCCCATGTGTGGCCATGGGAAAGTCATTTGACCTCATTCTTTAAGATGAGAATAACAGTTGAAAATACCTCAGAGTAGTTCTTAAGGATCGAACAAAAAAGGATGTTCAAATTGTAGCCACTCCATGGCTCTTGAGACGTTTCCCAGAACATTGCTAGCCTGAGAAGGTGTTGGTGGTGCCAGGATTGCCAAGCAAGGGACCTGCCACCATAATGCCAGGGATCCGGAGAGTCCCCAGGAAAGCTCTCTTCATGTAGAGATAGATAGGACAGGCAATGAAAAGAGTTGTCAAAGTTTGTTTTTACTTCTCTTCCTTTTTAATGTACTCACTCATTTGAGGCACACTCATTCACTCCCTCAGGAATCCATGCCACCCACTTTCCCTCTTCCTTCCCTCTCCTCAAAAATGAAAGGACACATGCCCCCTCACCTGAGAGTGCTGATGTCTGTTTATGACAGTGAGTTAATTCAATAATCCCAGCCAATGCATTATCCCTCTCAGGTAGCATACTGATTTAACCCACTTAAAACATGGACACTTCAGGGATTTCAGTAGCTTGGTAAGCTGGAGTAAGCAAAGGTTTGGGGTCAGAAGCATCTTTTAACTTCTTCAGATAACATCTATTTTGTTCATGCTACCCAGTGATGCCCCATGAGATTGATGTTTGAGCACAGACTTTCAGAAACCCTGGGGATCTAGAGGAGTTTCATCTCCTGAGCATGGGGTCAGACTAGGTGACTCCAAAGTCCCTTTTAGCTCATGAGTTCTATGATAGAGCTCTTCTCTCATACTGGAACAGTGCCCCCATAAACCGTTATGGAGTATATCCACTATGCCACCTAGCTGTACATGTGTACACACATATGTATGTATATGTCTTATATATGCACATATATATGTGTGTGTATATATGTGTGCTCCCTGATGGAGCTCACATTCTGATGGGGGCAAACAATATGTAAATAACTAGGTTTTACAAGACATATGGATATCTTAGATAGGTGTCTATATAGATACCTGTACAGGCATACCTCAGGCCACCACAGTAAAGCAAATATCTCAATAAAATGAGTCACATGCCCCATGCATATAAAAGTTATATCTACTGTACAGTTTATACTGTCATCTATCAAGTTTATTATCATGTCTATGTGGCTACAATTTGCATATCTGTTTTTGTTTGATCCTTACATAAGTGTAGTATTATGTCTAAAAGAACAATATACATGCATACCTTAATTTAAAAATATTTTATTGCTAAAAATGCTAACCATTTTGCTAAATGCTAACCATGCCTTCAGTGAGCTATAATCTTTTTGGTAGTGCAGAGGTGTTGATCAGTGTTGATGACCACTAACTAGTGGTGGTATTGTGGCAATTTTTTAAAATAAGACAGCAAATGATATTTGCATATATTAGCTCTTCCTTTCACTTGAACACTTAGAGGCTTTTGTAAGGTTCTTAAATGGCATAATTTCAATGTTGTATCTCAGGAAATAGGGAGACCTGAGGAGAGGGAGAGAGACAGGGAACAGCCTGTTGGTGAAGTAGTCAGAACCCACACAACATTTATCAGTTAAGTCTGCCATCTTATGTGGGCATGGTTCATGGCACCCTAACACTTACAGTGGTAATATCAAAGATCACTGATCACAGATCTCCATAACAGATATAATAATAATGAAAAAATTTGAAATATTGCAAGAGTTACCAAAATGTGATATGGAATCACAGTATGAACACATGCCATTGGGAAAGTGGTGCCAATGGCCCTGCTTGATGTAGGGTTGCCACAAGCCTTCAATATGTAAAAAATGCAACGTCTGTGAAGCGCAGTAAGGCAAAGCACAATAAAACTAGGTATGCCTGTATAAGATGTATGACACATGTCTTGTATTACCTTGTATTTCCTCCATCAGAATGGGAGCTCCACAAGAACAGGAACCATGTTTTTGTCATTTTTTTCTATCCTTACTACTTTACACAATTCCTGACACATAGGAAGTACTCATCAACTGACAAAATGATCTCCTGCTTAGGTGCTGGATAATTGAGGCCAGTAAATCCCCATTTGTTCTTTCCGTTCTTAGGGGCCTGGTGTTTGAGGTGTTATGACTCTAACTCCATCAGTTTCTCTAGAGTATCCACCTCTAATCCTTGATGGATATATGGTTCGACCCATCTTTTGACCAAGCAAAAATGGGAGCTTGGGCTCATTTAGAGCTTTTTATAAATATAATCTCATTTGATACTTACAACAACCCTAGGAGATAGGTGCTTTTATCCCCATTTTACAATTGAAGAAGCTGAGATTAAGTGACTTGCCCAGGGTCATATGACTAGTCAGTATCTGAGGCTGGATTTGAACTCAGATCTTCCTGATTCCAGGCCCAGTGCTGTGTCCACTATGCCATTAGTTGTCTCATGTTTAGCTTTGGAAGCTTCCAAGAATCACTTTGCCAGCCACATTCTGGGTTGTAAGAAGTAGGGGAAGGGAGGGTGAGAGTAAATGACTGTTTCTGAGTTATATTAACGGAAGGAACCTTCTCCACCACCGCATATGAGGAGAAAAGCGTCGGCAGTGTTTAGCATCAGTGTCTGTCGCGTGAACATCTGGCATCTATCATTGAGGCCTGTGTCTTTCCTCTGTCATCTTTTATCCCCATCTGTTAGTGGTTTCTTAGCACTGTTTATATAAATCATAGCAGCATCCCAGGCAAGAGAGATGAATCGTTATCATAGGCTGCTGTTTAGAGGAGAGAGGGGAGAACGATTAGGGTTTGGGGGTAGGGGAAATGGGAAAATCTTTCCCATTCTACAAATGTTTCTTTACTAAGCTGTATGTGGTGCTTTGAGCATCTTAGGGGAAGACGGCCTATTCCATGGAATTGGAATAACTCTTGAAGAAACTCTGCATTTTGGCCAGTGATGACCCATTCTTGGGAGGTGACTCTAGTAGATAGGAAAAGTGCCACACTGGAAACCAGCACATCCGTACTCTTTTCCCTGCTGTATCCATCTCAGTTGACCTCAAGCTCTTAGAGCTTTTTATCCCACTCATTCTACCACCACCTTAACCTAGCATCAGGGCTGCCATACCTTGTGTCTCCCAAAGTACCTAGAGGAGAAACATTGTTGACCTATTTACAAAAACAAAATAAAACAAAACCTAAGGCTGAAAGAGAACTTTAAAAGGCATCTAATCCATCATCTAATCCAACCCGTTCACTTTATAAATGAGGAAAATGGAACCCAGAAAGGTTTGATGATTTGCCCAAGGCCGCAAAGCTAGCTTGATCTGGTGTTTTTGGTTTTTTTAAACCCCTCATGTTATTTTACAATTTCTACCATTTCCAATATAATAATTCCAAGGAACTAAGTTTAAGGAATATAAGAATCCAGGGGGAAAAGAGTATATAGAGCACTGTAGTCTGGGAATGGAATAGTTGAGTCTTGAGTTGAACCTTAAATGGAAACCTGGAGGAAGGGTAGAATTTGGGTGGGAGAAGTATTTTGAAACCACAGTCAATCTCAGAGCTAGAAGGGACCTCAGAGGTTCATCTTGTTCAATCTCACCTAACCTGGTGGAGAAATTAAATTGTTATTGGTTGACAGACCCAGACTCTTCCCAATGTGAGGTATCTCTGAATTCATATTCATTCACTAGCTTCATTCCCGTAAGATTCAGTTCAAGTGCTAGGAGGCCATACCTGATCTCCCTAAAGTGCTAATACGGACCCTCTTATCCCCCATTAGAATGGAAGGCCATTTTGCTTTTCTTTGTGTCTCCTGCGTTTAGCACCTGGCACTCTGGATAGAATGGTGGACTTGGAAGTCCACCAAGAAAACTTGCATGAGAATCCTGCTTCAGACACCTACTAGCTATGATCCTGGGCAAATCATTCAACCACTCAGACTCAGTTTCCTTCTTTGTAAAATGAGGTTAATAAAAGCACCTACCACAGGGTTGTTGTGCAGCTTAAATGAGCTAATGTACCAGCTAGCAGTGATAATAGTAGTGGTGGTAGTCGTGGTGGTGGTGGTGGTGGTAATTATAGCAGTGGTAGTAGTGGCAGTGATGGTGGTGGTGGTGGTGGTGGTAGTAGTTATAGCAGTGGTAGTAGTGGCAGTGATGTGGTGGTGGTGGTAGTTATAGCAGTGGTAGTAGTGGCAGTGATGGCGGTGGTGGTGGTAGTAGTTATAGCAGTGGTAGTAGTGGCAGTGATAGTGGTAGTTGTAGTAAGAGCAGTAGTGATAGTGGTGGTGGTGGTGGTGGTGGTGGTAGTTATAGCAGTGGTAGTAGTGGTAGTTGTAGTAAGAGCAGTAGTGATAGTGGTGGTGGTGGTAGTAAGAGCTGTAATAATAGTGGTAGCAGTGGTGGTAGAGTAGTAGCAAAATTAATAGTAGCCAGCATTTATATAGTTCTTTGCAAAATATTTCATGTTATCTTATTTCATCCCAACAGAAATCTTGTAAGTTAGTGCTTAATAAACCCTTGCTGACTGATTCTCAACCCTTCTCCTTTGTTCTTCTTGTTTATTTCAGAAAATTCTACTACATTACGCTGCTGAGAGACCCCGTGTCCCGCTACCTCAGCGAGTGGCGGCATGTTCAGCGCGGGGCCACCTGGAAGACCTCACTGCACATGTGTGATGGGCGGACTCCAACACCTGAGGAACTGCCCCCGTGTTATGAAGGCACAGACTGGTCGGGCTGCACCCTGCAGGAGTTCATGGACTGCCCCTACAACCTGGCCAACAACCGCCAGGTAAGGATGCTGGCCGATCTGAGCCTGGTAGGCTGCTACAACATGTCCTTCATCCCTGAGAACAAGCGGGCACAGGTCCTCCTGGAGAGTGCCAAGAAGAACCTCCGGGACATGGCCTTCTTCGGCTTGACGGAATTCCAGAGGAAGACCCAGTACTTGTTTGAAAGGACTTTCAACCTGAAGTTCATCCGGCCCTTCATGCAATACAACAGCACCCGGGCTGGTGGCGTGGAGGCGGACAGTGAAACCATCCGGAGGATCGAGGAGCTGAATGACCTGGATGTGCAGCTCTATGACTATGCCAAGGACCTCTTCCAGCAACGCTACCAGTACAAGCGGCAGCTGGAAAGAATGGAGCAAAGGATTAAAAATCGAGAGGAAAGACTTCTCCACCGGTCCAGCGAGGCCCTTCCCAAGGAAGAGGCAGAGGAGCAGGGACGTTTGCCCACTGAAGACTACATGAGCCATATTATAGAGAAGTGGTAGCCCAGGGGAGCCTTTTCTACTTGACAGCACCCAAGAATTCTCATGGGGGGGGGAGGGGATCATATGGTTGTGTGACAGAAACCCACAAAACTTTATTTAAAAAATTCCAAGTCTGTTTAACAGAAGGTAGATGTGTCTGAAAAATACACAACAGGGAGGGAGGGAGAGAGGGGCTGGGGAAGTGTGGCTTTTTACTGTTTCTACAAGGCCAGACGTTCTTTAAAAAATAAATAAAGGAAAATTTTAAATGGGTCACATCCAACTTGTACTTAACAGAGAACCACCAAGTCAGCTCCTCTCACCTGAGGTCTAGGACTGCACAAATGGTTTGTGCCCCAAGCTCATATTTCTTTGCATCTGTGCCCTGAGCTTCCAGACCAGTGGGAGAGAAGGCAGTCAGTGGTAACTTTTAGAAAAGAAAAAGAAAGTCGAGGGGACAGGATAGCTTGGCTGTCAGTCCATCATCTAACCACAGAAAGCAGCAGTGCTCAGGTTCAGGAAAACATAGTAAAACAAAGATAGTTAAGGAAAGGCTTCAAGCACAAGGGGGAGTGGGGAGGACAGGGGATTTGGAAGCTAAGGGACCCTGATCACTTCACCTATAACTCAGAGGTCTTCTTCACAGCGCAATAAAGAGATACCAACTTTGATTCCATATAGAATTGGTGGTGTTTATGCACACACACAGACACATACCTATACATATCATCCCTTCCCTTCTCTAGGTACAGTCCATGTAGCCTTAGAAAAATGTCAAAATACCAATGTTTTAGTCTTGATTTGTTTTAATACATCAGGCAGATTCTTCCTGTACAACTTGGAGACCATCTCACTCAAAAGCCTACAGAGACTCAGAAACCATCACCCATGCCTTTATTATACCTGTGAGCATCTGAAATATTTATGAGGGCAGGTACCTTTCTTCATTCAGGAAAACACAATTGCTTCTTTTGATTACCTTAAGAAGTTTTTTGGGTTTTTTCCCCCTGAACTTGCCCTCCTTTCAAGCATCCCTAGCTTTCAAGGTTTGCCTAGAAACTAAACAGCCTCCTTACTTAGAGAATAACATAATCAGGAAAGCCATAGGAAGAAGGAAAATGACAAGCATTGGGTCTTTGGCTTGAGTCCTGCAGGCCCCAAGTGCCATTTCAAATTGTTTGATCCTCAGTGAGTCAGATTTCATTCTCCTGCTTTATATCAGAATCTCTAACTGGAATTGATGCTTGTCAATTGGGGACCAGCAGTAGATTCCTGCCCCTTTCCAGCTATCTTATTGCACATTCTCCAAACCACTTGGGTATCTTTGCTGCTGTACTCCACACTTATGTAATGACATGGAAATTATTTGGGGTAGAGGTGTATAAGTATTAGACTTTATTAATCACCCCCTGGAACCAAATCATTTTGGAGGGTAGGCAGTCATCAGAGGAAGGCAGTTATATGTTCCAAAGCTGTGAGCAAGCCTATAATATAAGAAAGGGGCCCTGGGAGTTAGGCCCTCTGAGGTATTTTTACCCAGCAGCTCTCACTCCCCAGGGTCAGCCAGCACCATGTCCTGCTTTTGTGTCACTGCCTTTATCCCTGGAATCTTTGGCTTCAGAGTGTATCATCAGAGGGTGTCCAACTGACTTAAATGGAACCTCCATCCAGCACTCCATCAACCAGTTACGTGGCACCAATTGGCCCCTCGAAATGTTACTGCCTAAATGGGACGGCACAGAGCAGGAATGAGGCCAGTCTCCTGAACAGGATGGAAACCTCCCCTGAGTGTGCATAACACTCTGGAAGAGACCTTATGGAAGCCCTCCTAAACTTCCCTCATGTTTGGAGATTTGCTAAAGGATTCAGGATGTGACCCCAGTTAAAAACTCTGCCCCATGCTTCAAACTCCAGTTATTTTCATATGGCTTATTTGTCTTATAGATAAATAGAGTGAAACCTCAGTTAACAAAAATTAAAAATTTCTAAAACTTCAGTTAAGAACAACTCAGATATAGGACCCTCAATTAACCAGAATTCTTTTTGTGGGATGGGGAGGAAGGGAAGGGCAATGGCTGCCGTTCAACTTCAGGTGAAAGAAATGCAAACCACCAGGAAAGATACTGATGTGAAGGACTTAGCCAAGAAAATAATTTCCAAGGGCTATCCTGAGCCCGTTCTGAATTCGGCTCAGTTCCCCTACACTGTCTCTCTCCATATCAAGCAATTAGAGTGGATGTTCAGGATGATATCCTTAGGCCCTGGGATTCCATTAAGTCATGCACACATCTCTGAATGGGGTAGGAAAAGGAGGGGACTCGGGTATTTTAGAAAGTCTTTCATCAACACAGGTTGGTACTGAGAAGAGGTGTATGACTAACTTGTTGCTCAGTTCAGCTAACCAGAAATTCCAGAGGGTTTTTGCTCTCAGCCTCTTGCAATCTCTGCCTGTTCTAAAGGACAGGCCTTCAGTGTGTTAAGTACCTCCCTTACAGATTTCAGTGTGATCCTTTGGCCCCTGGTGTGTGTCTTTGCTTTCTAGTGAATACTATTTTAGAGCCACTTTTCTCATCCATTAAACCTTTTCATAGTTATCCCCACCCACCTTTCCAGTCCACTGGCCAAGCCCCCAAGGCAGCATTTCTCTTTGGATCTCTGTGGTATCTTTTCTTCTTTCATTCTGCTTGCTTCCTTTCACCCTCCTCCCTGCTTCCTCTCTCCCTCTTTTCCTCTTTCTTTTTTCTTCCCCTTCATCCCATGCTGTTTCCAGATCTCCTTTTGCTGTTACTTCCCTCCCTGTCCTTTTCACTTCTTTCCCCACCCCCATGTCCTCTCTTTTTCCCTCGTGTAGCCTTTCCTTCTCCCCAGATTTCCTAGCCTGGTACCCTCCCAGGTCACCCTGTAAAGTGAAGTTTGGAAAGGAAGCATTGTTGAAAAAAAGGGATTCTCAGCCCTGGGGCATTCCAGCAGGGTCTCACTGCATAATTGGAAATGACCTAGTATCAGAATCCAAAAACAGGCTTCCCTCCCCACCTTTCCCCAGCAACCCTGGGAGATTGATTAGGCGATCTGGTCTAATCTGAACCTAACTCAAGTGGGTACCCTCTTACCTCCCCCAGCCCAAGATGCCACCTCCATTTTCTAGCAGAACCAACCACTGGACATTCCAACCTTCAACCAAATGATCCAGAAATGTCCTCAGTGGCATCAGCAGCTCTGAAGAATCCCTAAGCCCCTCTCACTTTGCAAAAGCTTCCCAGCACTAGACCATAGCTTTGAATGTTCTTGTTCTCTAGGTGTGTGCCAAGCAGGCTGCCTCTTCACCCCTTCTTTCCTGAAAGCACAGCCGCATTTCCAGAACAGGTTGTGACAACAGCCTGTGGAGTGGAATAAAAATACTATAGCTATATTTAGCTGTTCCAGGTGCTTTCACATCTATTAAGTGATCCTCGTGACACTCCTTGAAGTTGGTATTCTTATCTTCTTTTGATAGATGATACAATTGAGGGCAACCTGGAGAGGTTTAAGTGACTGGCCCAGGGTCACACAGTGAGTCAGAGGCAGAACCTCACCAAGAGAGCTCCTGAGAAGAAGACTAGGTACAAACTTCTGTATTAAGGTGTGTTACTAAGGGACCTCTCTTAGCCCAACTTTCACTGGGATATCTAGATTAAAAGAAAAAATCCCTGCAGACAAGGGGGAAACATTTTTTCCTGATTTTATTTCTTGCTTTAGTGCAGTATGTCCTGGTATCTGGTCTTTATTTCCTTATACATGAGGGACTGAAGAGGAATCAAGCACCAGATGGGATGGGTTGCTAGCTTGTATGCCATGGCAGAGAGCAGTTGGCTCATTGGAAGGTTTGCCTTCCCAGCCTATTTCTGCCAACCTCATTAAAAATGCACATCATAAGCTGGGTACATCACACAGACAGATGATTGGGTAGGTGCTGGTTACATGCCTGGGGGGATGCAGATTATGTGCTTGGGGGTGCATGTCATATGCAAGAAATTAGGTGATTCTGTGGGCAAATTTAGTAGAGTTGGCCCTTTTAAATGGCAAACCAGTAATTAGTGGTTTAGCTTTGAAAATCTTAATGGAGAATTTCTCTAATCAAAATGATCAGCTGTGATTTGGAAGAGGGACAGGGTTCTCTCACCAAGATTAGTGTGGGCTGTAGAACCCACTTATGCTTCACTTGGTGTTGCTCAAGACAAGAAGGGACTTTTCATTTTCCAGGTATACTGGCCCGAGTAGAATGTGGAAGGATGCAGCTGCATTCCTCTCTTGTAATTCCCCTCGAACCAAGCCTGGCACTCCCTTGGAGGACTGAATCAAGAGACTTGTACTCTAAAAGGCTGATCTTCTTTGAGAATGGTGCTGGGAGCACATGATTTGTTTTGTACATATTGAAATATGTTTTAACTTATTTTTAATTGCCCCAATTCCCCTCAAAGTGATGATTTTTCTGTTTCTTCATTTGCATTTGGAAGTTTAAAAAAGAAGGTCTCTTATTCTTTCCATCACCAACACTTCGGGTACCCGTGAGGCAGAGCAAACCCGCAGCTGCCAATGACCGTCCTCGAACTTTCAGTTCACACTTGGCTTTTGATTGAAGGCCTCACTTGTACTACCTTTCATTTCAGCATCATCTTGGAAATGTAAAGGATGATCCAATGAGGAAGGGGAGTTCCCCCTACGGTTGCCCTTTCTGATGACTTTATCTGCTAGGGAACTCATGGGGGAAGAGGGAGAGAGGGTGTTGCCAAGAGGGCAAACTCAAAAGTCCAGTAAGTTAAAAAATCTGTCCCTGGCCCAGCCCCAACCTAGGCCCAGCAGACCCAGCTGCTCCCCTGGAGCTAAGAAAAGGAAAGCCGGGGTTTTCAGAGCAGTGAGTCTGTGAAATTTTCAATTTAAGTTGAGCCCGGTAACATTTAAAGCTTTTATTTATTTATAGCTTCTTAACAAAAGAAAAAAGAAAAAGTTGTGTTCATTGAGAAAGAATTGTTTGGTTATTCGTATAAGAAAACAGTTCAACAACAAAAAAATAATCTTCTAATTGTTTTTGTCTAGGTCAAGAATGAATGTTAGCAAATGAAATAAATCTTCAAATTGAACCCTGGCTACAGTGTCGTGTGTCACTCCTATTCCGTCATCTGCAGCCACCGTGCTCTGGAAGTCTGGCTGCTCTTCCATCAATGTGCAGCATTGTTGTTGTTGGAGTGTTTGGCCATTTCCTTCTCCAACTCATTTTGTAGATGAGGAAACTGAGGCAAACAGGGTAAAGTGATTTGCTCAGGGTCACACAGCTATTCAGTGTCAGGTCACACTGGAATTCAGGTCCTGACTCCAGGGCCAGGGCTCTATGCACTGCACAGTTTTTGCAAGATCAGCATTCTTGAGTCTGTATGTTTAGGCGTATTCTTTTGGTCACCTGCACAATGCTACCCAGATAGTGTATCATCACAATGATACCAAACAGTGTGAATGACACAGAATTTAGCAGTTTCCATGGCAGTAATGGATCATTAATTACTGTATTCAACATTCTTTCTACTTTTGCTGCCCCCTACTCCACCCCCATTGCCTCCTGGTAGTAGATCTAGCTCCTCACAGCGTTCCCAAAGCTTAACTCAAAGAGGTTGCTAGAATGTGCTTTTGGAATCTCTTAAAAGAAGTGTTATCTAATTCTTTCAACCAATCCTAACACGCTTCTGTCATCTGATTTAGCCAATAACTCAAAGCACTTCAGTCGCCACCAACTTGCTTAATTAGGTTGTTTTCCCCTAGTTTATGCTTTTGAATTATTGTTCGGTTGATTCTGTAATTCGGTCAAAGAAGCAGTCTTACCTGATAAATGTGAGGGTATATCAGGGCAGAGAACATCTTTGTTAGCTATCTTAGTTGGATTTGGGGAGTATAAAAACCTTTTACATTCTCCTGCGTACCCCCAGCTTAGCACTTATCTTTCAACAAATCCATTGGAATACATTTGGCAAAGTCCAAAGTCCTAAATCAATCAGCCAATATTTATTAAGCTCCTACTATGTGCCGAGAGCTCCCTAGTGTATACACATGTTCGTTTTTGAATGTCATTGCCAGTGCTTCATACAAAAAAGTCTCAAGAAAAATTGTTGTGGCTCAGCTCAAAAATCGGGGAATGAATATTCAACACACAAAGCATCAAAGGTCTTCCTCATCGCAAAAGCATCTCAATAGAACAAGGCTTCCCCTGTGAGAAGAGAGATTTTATTTTCTTTCTTATCATGCCCTCACCCTTAGGTGAAAAAACCAGAGTCCCAGGTGAAAAGTCTTCTGTGACTTCTTTTAACATAGGGAGAAATGAACAAAACATCTCCAGGTATCCCTTTCATACACAGAGCACCCCAGGTATCCTCAAGAAAACTTTTTACTCATAAAGCATTCTCACTGGAGAACCAGACAGCAATCTTCTCTGGGCCTTTCTTTGTATGATAGGTCACCTGAAATTTCTCCCAATGGAGCCCCTCCAATCCCAACGAAGGTTATAATTCTCCCTTCATATAGGTCTACTTAAAAGAAAAACAAACCGCAAAACACCGCAAGAGGCTGTACCTCCCACAAGGGAACTTGTAGAATTGATTGCTTGAGGTTTCTAGGCCAGCAGGATAAAAGATTATTTAAAAAAAAAAAAAAAAAGAAAACCTCATCCTATGGACTGACGTCCATATGACTTTCAAATAAGCTTTCTGAACTCATGTCACAAATAAAGCAAAAGTCTAAGATGGCTTAAAAGAAAAAAAAGGAATCTACACAGCTTTTAGCTTTCATATTCCTAAGTATAAGATTATATGACATATTTCTACACTGACCAGCAAATATTGTCACTATGAAACTAGGCATCCTTGTAAGGTAAGCAATGGAAAATGGGTGGTCCAATTAGAAGAAGAAAATTTGCTAGGTTTTTTTTTCCTAGTGGATCCTAAAAACTAGGATTTCCAATCATTCTAGGCCCAAGTAACAGATTTCCAGTGGATCTCTACAAATTCAAAGAGCCCGGTGCTTACCCCAGGCAAGGCCTTTACAGTACAGCACCTTCAGAAATAATAGAGGTATATCTCTTATTTTTCAAAATGAGAATAAAGATGAGACTCAGCTAGGAAGGCAATCAGAAGTAAGGAAAGAGCGGGCCAGGCTCCATTTATATTCCAGGAAGTGCTAGAGGTCACTATTACCATGAGACTGAAAATGTGGAACCCTTTTATTTGTTCACTTTCCTCTAGGCTTCCTAACAGTTACCCTTCAATTCAATTCAGTGAATATTTGTTAAATGCCATTTTAAAAGCTTTTGAATAATCTGAAAAAAGAAAAAGCAATTTTTTTAACTTCCTCTACTTTTGAATGGTTCCATTCAACTCCTCAGAAATATTTTTACATTTGGACACAATAAATTCGATCTTTAAAATGTCTGAGAAAATTGGGTTTTTCGTCTCCCAAATTATAATTTTAAATTACAAAAGGAATAATAGTAATAGCTAGCATTTATATAACACTTTAAAATTGGAAAAAGGTTTTTTATATATTATCTCAGATGATCCAACAGTTGCTAATAATTACATATCACCTTACAATTTATACAGCGTTTCATGGCTATTAATCTCATATGCTATCTCCCTGCTCCTCCCCTCATGACTCTGTGAAACAGTTCACATTCTTTTATCCTCAAATGACAGATGGGGAAACTGGAGCTCAGAAAGGTAGATTAATTTGCCCCTTGTCAGAGGGTGACAGAGATGTGGGACTCCAGGCCTGGTCCTCTTGACTTCAAATCCAGTACCAATACTCTTCCTAAACCTAAGCTCATTTGTCCCTGTGCTTTTCAAGTGATGAAAATTAGAGAAGGGTTCTGCCATGTTGAAAAATCCTGGAGAACCCCTGATCATAGAAAACATCTGTGGAAATATCTGCCTGCACAGGGACAGCACTAATTTGCAACCAGATGCTAAAAGCCAGAGTTCTGTGTTCAATTCCCTATGGGTCAGTTCCTTCTTCCAACAAACCACATTCCTAATTCTAGGGGGTCTCAAGTCTCAGACCTTTCATCATGAGAAAGATCCTGCCAAAGTTAGATGGCTTAGCTAAAAGCACATCCTAAGACTGGACAGAACATTCCCTACTTAGACTGAGAAATATCCCCTTCTTATACAAAAAACTTCGTTATAATTATTTGCAAAGACCGATTGTGTCATCAGAGAAGTGTGCCTCTTCCTTCTAGTACCTTCTGATTTTCTCACCTTCAGATTACTGTGAATTAATTTTAACAAAGATGTTAGCTGATGATAGGTGATAGGATTTTGAGCTGGAAGAGATCTTAATGGTCATCTAATCCAGTCTCCTTTCATAGGAAGGAAACAAGCATTTATTAAAAAACCTACTATGTCCCAGACACTGTGCTAATAAGCACTTTACAAATACTGTCTCATTTCATCCTCACAACAGCCCTGGAAAGTATGTGCTATTATTACACTGAAAATTGAGGCAGACCTTGGTCAAGGTCACACAGCTAGTAAGTATCTAAGAGCAGGATTTGAACTGACTCCGGGTGCAGTGCTCTCTGTACTGTCACCTAGCTGCCTCATAACAAGATATCTATGCATTCTCAGCTATGGCTAACGTGTTCGTCTTACTTATCTGTATTTCTTTGTTACAAGGGAAGATTCTTTTGGAGAGAATGGACTCACTGGGAAATGAGTGATGAAAAAAAAGCATTGATTAAAGTTTTTTAAACTGGTAGTTTCAGGTCAACTGCTCATAACAGAAATATTTGGGGTGAAGGGGGGTTTCTCAGAACCTCCTCAAATCATGGCATTAAAATAGCAGCTGACAGTTTCCACGATTTTAAGTTTAATTTTCTCATTTGGTCTTCACAACCATCCTGTAAGATACAGAACATTTTTATCCCCATTTTGCATAAAGGGAAACTGAGGTTTAGGCTAGGTGAATTGGCCGTGGTCTTAGGACACAAAACAAATAAGTAATTGAAGCTGGACTTCAAATCCAGGTCCTTTCTGACTCCACGTTCCATGTACCTCCCATTCCACCACACATAAAGGGGGCCCTGCCAACACTAATACCCACACAAAGATCATGGTCATGTCCAAGAAAATATTACTTGAAAACTATGAAGAAACCACTCCCTGGACAGCCAGGAGCAGCTACAGCCACAGAATTCCCACAACCTCATCCCCAGAGTGTTTCCTTCTTTACCTGCTGCTAATTTTAAATGCAACTTTATTTTTTTTAATGTAATCTTTTTGCACTTAGTTTTTTTCCCCAAATTACATGTAAAGATAAGTTTTGAACATTCATTTTTGTAAGATTTTGAGTTCCAAATTTTTCACCCTCCCTCCCTTCCCTCTCCCTTCCTGACAGCAAGCAATCTGATATAGGATATGCATGTAAAATCATGTTAGACATATATCCACATCAGTCATGTTGTAAACACAACTTCAGATAACAAAGTCAAGTTCTGCTCAACAAGGCTATTGTTTTGTCACAGGAACCATCTCACTTTTCCAAGGGGTCAGTTCAGGCCATTGCCCCTTTCACTCTGATAAAGGAGATTTTTTTGCCTGAGTTATCCATTTCCTGATCCTCTATTTCAGTTCTCAAGAACTACTTAACAGCCTTTTAAACAAATATACAAAGTGTCCCAAAAATCTTAGTGCAGTTTAAAGCTATTAACTGTGCATTTATACTAAAACTGCACTAAGACTTTTTGAGATACCCTCTATTGTCTCATCTGGGCTTCTCCAGAGTACTATGAAGTAAGGAAAGCAGATATTCCTGTTTCCATCCTACAGATGAAGAATCAGGTTCAGGAGCAGCAGTGGGTGTTCAGAACCTGGGTCAGGCAAATGTCAAAGATGTAGAAACAAAGGGGGGCTTCTACAGCCTGTAGTCCAAAATTCCTCATTTTATAAGTGAGGAAAATGAGGACCAGAAAGAGAACTTGGAGTCAAAGAATCTGGAATCAAATCCTATGTCTGAGGATTATTCTCTGTAACCCTAGGGAAGTCACACTTGGCCTCGGTTCCTCCGCTGTAATATGGGGTGGGGATTTGAAGTGAGTGGAAGAGCTTATGATTCTGTAACATGCCTAAAGGTAACAAGCAGCAGCATCAGACCTTGTGTCCACATCTACTTTAAGCCTCTCTAGTCTACGATGCTGCTCCAAATGGGCAAACAGTTTGGCCTTACCCCAAGAGTGTGCAGGTGAATGTCTTACACCTATTGATGGGGGTGGGGAGACATGTTCTACAGAAGATACATTTTTAAGTGTAATCTTCATTATTAACACTTTCTTAAGCCAATAATCAATCAATCAAGCCCTGATTTCTAACATTTGTAGATGCTCTTGTTGAACACTAAACAATCAGTTCCCTCAAGCAGATTCCAACAAGCTCTAGGACAGCCCTGCTCTACATACAGGGGCTTTCTCCATTCCACAGGGAATTCAGGAAGGCCCCAACTCCCAAATAACTTCCCCTTATCTGTAGCAGATGTCTGAAACTCCACTGTTATTCTTTCCACAAGTTACTAAGTCTACATCTTTGATCCCTATTAAAATACAAATCCCCAAACTACATATGACTTTAAGAAGCTCTCGGTCATTTACATCTCAGAGGCAAGGTCTCAGATCCTTTTCAACCAACAAGTTGAGATGGGGAGAAAGAAAAGTTTACTGAAATCCCTTAAACAGGAGCCAGTGTCTTTCATTTCACAAGGAGGCTTAGAAGGCAGATTTCTGAGAGTCGTAACAGTGCCCTGTGTTCAGCCTGGACTGACATAAAGAGGACTTCTTAAGTGTCTTTTACTTTCATGTTCTACTATCCTAGTTCAGATACTTTCCTGAGAATAAGTTGAGCAAAAAGGGGACTGAGAGACAAGGGATGGGAGTTAAGGAGCAGAAGAAGCCTTGGAATGGCATAAGAGGGAGATTGGAGAGAGATGTTGGCTTAACAATTATTATAGGGCATACTTTTAAGTTTAATCTGTATCATCAACATTTTCTTCATTGAGAGATAAGCACCAAAATCAAAACAATAAATCAAGCCTTGCTTTGTAATCTTTGCCAATTTCTTAGGGATAAACACTCATACTGAAAATTTAACAATCAACTCAACTCTTGGAGCCCATTCCAGCTAATTCTAGCACATCACTGGTCAGAGGCCTGAAAAAAAAATTTAATTCAACAAACATATATGAAGTTCCTCCTATGTACAAGCAAGAGGGGCATCACCTAAATTTCTCTCTCTGAAGCCATCCCACATGACAACAATGTTTTAAGAGCAAATGAGGAAGATAGAAAATAAATTACCAAAACCAATTGATACATTGAAAACAATCTAAAAGTAAATGCTGTGCTCCACTCCTGTGGAATTTCCATCTCTATGAAGGAATAATTGGAGGTATCTTATCATATGTCTTCTTTGGCCCTGTGGCTTTTCAAATTTCAAATTTTCTGATAGCCTACTGTGTTCAAGGCACTGTGTCCATTTTTACGAAGGATGCAACCATGAATGAGGCATCGTGCTTGCCCTGGAGTTCCTCGTGGTCAGAGAGGGAGGGGATTTTGCCTTATGTGTTTCCCATAGCTTAGCCTTTTGACCTGTCTGTGAATGCAGCATTGGAAAGTCTGAAAGCCACTGCTTGCAAGAAACCATGACATCACCAGCTGGGCTCTCGGGGTGTTGGCCTCCTCAGGGCCTCCCAGTTAGCTTTGGCTGCCTCTCAGAACAGCTGAGTCAGTAACATTCCCCCAAATTCCTTCCCCACCATATAAATCCCAAAAGGCAAGGTCTGACTGCTCTCTGGAACTAAAGATGGATGGAGATGAATGATATCAACGAGCCCTCCAAAGCAGGAACTTGTAGCTCATTTTCCTTATACCCTTCCCACCAAAACCATTCTCCTGGGCAGCTGTGATGGGATCCAGATGTGCCTGTTGCAACCAAATATCGATGTTAAATAATTCACACACACTTCATGCTGCTTTGAATGTCTTGACGGCCATTAGAATGTAATTGAGACATCTCTGCCTTCCTCCAGCTAAGTCTCAGTTGGGCCATAAATAGTAAGGGAATTCCATCTGGCTGGCCAGAGTGAATTGGAGCTGGATACCTGAAACTTGATTAGCACAGTGAGTCACCAGTCACCAGCATTCAGGTGTTTCCTATGACAGTGGAGCTACAAGCTTTTTGCCCTTTCAGGATGGATGGGTAATTTCTACAGGCATGTGAGTGAGAGGGCAGAGGGCCAAATAAATGCCTTTTGTGGGAAATAATGCTTTGCATCTAGGAAAACTTAAAGTGAGAGGTAAGCCCAGCATTGGCTTGACCAAAAGAGGCAAGAAGATCCTTCTTTTATTGACCACATCACCAAAGGGGAGGCTTCATCCTGGCCTTCAGGAGTATATGATGGTGGGAAGACTTGTATGAACTGATACAAGGTAGAGCCAGAATAATATACACAATGACTTCAATAAGGTAAATGAAAAAGAACAGTCAGTGAAGTCAACAACCAGTCTTGGTCCTAGAAGAGATAAGGGGGCACCTCTATTCTCTTACTAGAGAGATGGGGGATCATGGTGCCCCATGTGGAATGCTGCCTATGATATCAAGTATGGTCATTATATCTGTTGGTTTTAATTGCATATGGTGAGGGGAGCATTGCAAGACAGGGTTAATTTGAAATAGGTAGGGGAAGCTTTGGGAAAAGATATTGGGAAATGCCTATGATGTAAAAACAAAAGGCATGAGTAAGAGTTAGTTTTGAATGAATGTCATCAAATAAATGTATGATTCTTTTAAACTATAAATAAAGTATATGTTGACCAGGAACCACTCCACCCTGAATTTACTCTGAAGTTGTGTGTAAAACCAACTCATATTTTCCTACAGCACAAATAGGATTATTATATATAGGAAAGAAGTAAGACTGGCCCTAGGAATAAATGAAGGTCTTTTTATTGGGTGATTTCAGAAGCACCCTCCTTCTCTCAAAATGATTTCCCCATCTAACTCACTGATGCCTGAAATTCTTCCTTTAGAGCTTCCTCCTTTGTCTGTAGGAAACCACTGATACAGCACAAATGCCCTTAAATCTTAATAATATCAAGCATTTATATATCACTCTAAGATCTGTAGGCCCTTTACAAATATTATCTCACAAAAGCTGTGGAAATAAATATTATTCTTATTTTCTCCATTTCACAGATGACAAAATTGAGGCAAACAGAAGCTAAATGACTTGCCCCACCTAGTTGTCCCAAAAAGTATAGAGTTGAATAAAAAAAGCTGCCCTTTGACCTGAGTTCCTCACCACCTCTTTCTCTTACTAATTGATTGACTGCAAGCAAATCACCTAATTTCTGTGAGTCTCAGTTTCCTCATCTGTGAAATGTATCTATATCTATATCATCTATCTATCTGTATAGGAATATATTAAGTATATACTTAATACTTAATATATTTAAGAATATGATAACTCATATATATGTATATATATGAGTGTGTGTATGTTGTTATCATTACAACATTGCACAGGGTTCTTTTCAGAAAATGTAGCCCCAATGTTGGTTAGCTAGGTGATACAGTGGTTAGACATCTCAAGGTCTCTCTAAAGAACTTTGGATTTGACTGTGCTACATGGAAGACACTGGCACAGGACCGCTCAGCATGGCGTGCCCACATCAGAAAGGGTATTGTGCTCTATGAACAAAGCAGAATTGAGACAGCACAGAGTAAATGCAGGATGTTCAATTTGGGGATACCCATCCCAAATACTCATACGGACTATCTGTGCCCAACCTGTGGCAGAGCATTCCGAGCTCGTATTGGTCTGATCAGCCACAGTAGGACACACTGAAATTTCACTTTATCATAGTGATGTCATTTAGGTCCTCTTCAAAGATGAAGGACAACAGCCAACCAAGAGTGGCTCAAGTGCTAGGCGCAGAGTCAGCAAGATTTATCTTTGTGAGTTCAAGTCTGGCCTCAGACACCTACTAGCTGTGTGACCCTGGACAGGTCACTTAACCTTGTTTGCTTCAGTTCCTCATCTGTAAAATGAGCTAGGAGAAGGAAATGGCGAATCATTTCAGAATCTTTGCCAAGAAAACCCCCAGACTGGGCCATGGAGACTGAAGAATGACAGCCGCAGGATTACCATCTATGTGCTTGATAAATAATAGTCGACTTATATGGCACTATATGGGTTTGCAGAGCACTTTACATACTTTTTCTCGAAACAAGCCTATAAGATGGATATTGCTATTTTTTTCACCCCCATTCTTTCATTAGAAAACAAAGATCCTGAAGGATTAAATGTCTTGCCTCATGAGGGGCCTCATGATTTGGAGTCAGGAAACCTGGTTTCTCATCCCAGCTCTTCTCCTTATGATCCATATACCACTGGGCATGTCATTTCCTTATTCTGAGCCTCAGTTTCCTTATCTGTGAAATGGTGAAGTGGTAATCAGTGTTGCTTCTGGCTCTATTATGCTACAATCATAAATGACTGAAGTCTTGCCTTCCTGACTTGAGGTCCAACCCTATTCGCTACATCTCTCTGCCTCTATTGGGACTGGGATGGGAAGAAGAGGGCGGGGTCTTCACTATACAGGAGGATTTACCACCAGGGTCCTGTCCAGCTGGAAGCCCAGGCTTAGTGCTTAAAGGTATTTGCTTACAGACCATTAACTACTTGACAGAGAGGCTAAGGAAAGAAGGGATTTGCTATGCAAACATATGATTTGCACATAGCTCTCAGAAAGAGGAACTCTTTCACTAGACATAGTAAGGACGAGTCCTAGAGTCTAACTAGACTCCTCAACTCAAAAAGGACATGGAAAACACAGAAGGCAATCATGGAATGGGGAAGTAGACTGCACATAGCCAAGAGCAGGACTACATTTCGCACTCAATATACAGCGACTTGGGCAAGAGGATACCAAAGAACACTAACAAAAGATATTTCAGCTCAAGAAAAGGACAAATTTAGAGCTACGACGAAGGTGGGGCTTTGCCCCCAGGGCTATAGCCACATAGAAACAACTGACCATAGCATCTAATTAGCAAAAACAAATAGTTAAAATAGAAAGCTACTCCGGTTGAGACTTAGACAAATTAGGTGATTTGCTCACAATTAACCAATTAGTTAGAGAAAGAGGTAGAACAGGAACTCAGGTCAAAGGGCAGTTTTTTATTCAGCTCTATACTTTTTGGGACAACTAGGTAGGGCAAGTCATTTAACTTCTGTTTGCCTCAATTTTGTCATCTGTGTAATGGAGAAAATAATAACCCAGGTGTGTTTCTGCCCGGCTCAGTCCTATCCGACATCACTATCCCTACACTCACATACTCTGAATTATTGCCTAATAGAGTCCTGAGGGATTCCTGTCTTCCTCCTTCACAGAGCATTGTGTCCCATGTTTGCTACCTCCAATTGAATTGTCTTAAAAGGCTGATGAGAGAACATATTTACTGCTACTTACCCTGGGCACATTTTGTGAAGGTTGCCATGGGCCCCAAAATTGCTAGTTTTATTTCCAGATAAAAGATACACTCTTCATGGAATCATGGAGCTAGAAAAGAACTTAGAGATCATCTAATTAAGCTGTTTCATTTTATAGATGAGGAAACTGAGGCCCAGATAAAAGAACTGGCATGCCTATGGTCACCCAGTAAGCAGCAAAATCCATCCCCAAATGTAATTTGATTATGACTGCAAACCTAACACTATTTCCATTATATTCTACTTCCTCCTTCCTCATTCCCCAACGAAATGTAGCAGTTCTGTGCTTAGTTCCTGAGAGCCCTGCTCTTGGCTGAGTGGTAATGACCATGGTAGATGAGGAAGCTGGGAGATCTTTACCCCACTAAGCTCCTAGAACATCTAGTCACCATCTCATCCAGGGAAGACTTGCCTCTGACCAGATGCAGGTTCTACCTGCATCTGCCCACAAACTCTTCCAGAGGGTGAACTGGTATCTGTGGGAGGGAAAAGACCAAACAGAATGGGGTGTGCCTATCCATAGCTGGCCCCAGTCTCCCTCCACATGGTATAATGGAAAGAACACTGCACATGTGTGGAGTCAATAGACCCTGGACATGGAATTTACTATGTACCAGCTGGGTGAACTTGGACAAGTTACTTGCTTTTCTGGGTCTCAGTTTCCTTAACTATAAAATGGGAGGATTGGACAGGGTGGACTCTAAAGCCCCTTCCAGTTCCTATGATCTAAATAAATCCTTAATAACCATTAAATACCTTACACTACCTGTATTTATGGTGATAACTCTCTGAGAAAGGTTGAGACTAAAGGCTGGATAAGTGTTGAATGGAATAGGTGAGTAGCATTAGGCTTTCTGACAGGGATAGTGGGTCTGTTGGATGTGTTAATTGTGTATGTGTGTGTGACAAGTTAAAATATTGTAGGGAGAAACTGGAAAATGACAGTGATGTTAAAAAGACCATCAGTGCTACAAACAAAGCAGATAAATATGGTGCATAAGTGGAATTGCTGTTCCTCCTTGTTTTCAAAGAGCACCAAGGACATCACTGAGTGACATCTTCTTGAGTATGAATTGGATTAAAATGAAGCAGAGTTACACAAAGTCATCAGCCTCATTCTATCTTCCAGAGTCCTTGAAGCCCAGTAGTGAGACAAAGTCAAGATGACTGGTGATGGCCTAGGAGTCAGTAGATGACCTTGGTGTCTTTGATGTCTGACCAAGTTCTAAGCATTCCATGGCACCTGCCTCAGCCTTCTTTGTGGCCATTGGAACAATGTTCTTATCCACCCATTCTGCCTGGGGAAGTCTTCACATGCTTGTGTAGACACTCCCCTGACTCACCAACGATTTTGAAGTCAATGTGGCTTAGCCCACCCAAGCAGTTTTACCAGGGTGTGGCCACTGCCCATGCTACAGCTTCTTGTAGGCAAAGGTGAGAGTTGGGTGCCAGGAGCTCACCGAAAGTGCATAGGCAACCTTGAAAAGGACTAGGCAAACCCTCACAGTAGAAGTGGTAGACCTCTGTGAGTATCCCATGACTGTGCCAAGAGAAATAGAGAATATGAAGGATTCAGTGAAGCATAGGAAGACATAGAAACTAATTCACAGTGAAGTAAGGAGAACCAGGAAAACAATATAAAAAATGACTACAACAATAGAAATGGAGAGAAGAGGACATGGGGGGTGGGGATGGAAATTGAATGTTGTGCAATTACAGTCACTAAGGTGGGTCCTGGGGAAAATTTAAGAAAATGTGTCTCTCTCATTTCTCCAGACATAGGTAGCTATGGGGGCGGAATATTGTCTATACCCTCAGGTTTGACTGATGCATTGCTGAACTTTTTTATTTTCTTTTTTAAATGTTTTTGTTACAAGGAAAATGGATTGCTAGGGAGGGAAGAGGGATACTTGGAAATGAAAGCAATGCAAAAACACATCCTTTTTAAAAAGAATATCAATAAAACATTTAAAAAGAAAAAGAGAGCAAACCTAAGGAAGACACTGCAGTGGAGGTTCCTGGGCACCTAAGGAACAGAATCATAGAATTTGTGTGTGAGTTAGTGGCTAGTCCAGGATCTAGTGCTACCCATCCTCTAAGAGGAACCCATCCTATAATCCACTAGACAGGAGGGCATCCAGCCAAGGATGTGGATGAAAGGCACATTGAGAGAGCTCATCCTACTTTTTAAAAAGTCCAGTCATTAGGAAGTGTTTTCCTTTTGCAGCATCCACCTGTAGTTTTTTGTTTCTGCCAAGCCAAAAAGCCTACTCTCTTCTCCTCATAACAACCATTCATCCATCCGGGAAGTCCAGCTGGAGTCTTCTCTCCTCCAAACTAAGAATCTCCAGTTTCTTCCACCAATCCTCATGTAACATGTACTCTTGAGTATCTGGAAGGAGTTACATCAACTGAAAAAAAAAAGATTAAATTCCACTGACTTCATCTATTCTGGACAAAGTAAGCCCTGCATTAACTGATGGAGAACCAGGAGGAAAATGTGTGCAATGACGCCAACATTGTAGATATGAACAATTTGGAAAAACCAAAGAACTGTCATCAAAGCAGTGATCAACTATAACTCTAGAGCAGGGTTGGGGAACCTGTGGCCTTGAGGCCACATGTGATCCTCTAGGTCCCCAAGTGTGGCCCTTTGAATCTCTTAATAAGAGGATTTGTTTGGTCAAACTTGGACTCAGTCAAAAGGCCCCACCCAAGGTTCTACAAGGCCATTTGTGGCCACAAGGCCACAGGCTCCCCATCCCTGCTTTAGAGGATGAGGACTGATGCTCAAGAATGCAACCCCCTTTGTCACTGTCACTAAATACAGAAAGAGATATACATTTTTGGACATGGCTAAAAGGCAATTTTTCCCCCATGACTGTGCATATTTGTTACAAAGGTTTTGTTTTTTATTTTCTTTTTTTTTTAAATAGGAGGCATGGGAAAGAAATGGGAGACAGAGAAAATAAATATTTGTCTACTAAAAACTTGTTTTAAAATCAGTCTTACAAAAAAAAGAGTAGGTTCCGCCACAGGAGGAGGCTGGGTGTGGTCATGTACTTCTTCACTCGCCCCTCCCAGCAATGACCCTTCCCTACCCAGGGAAGGGGTCAAAAGCTAATGAACTTTTCTTTCCCCCATGGGGAACTCCAGCTGGCAACATCTGTTATCTCCTTTTTCCAACATGTGCAACATCTGTATTCTCCTTTCCAACAGAGATCTCTGTGGGGAGTTTCCACTTTCTAATGAACAGTCATTTCAAGAGCAGGAGGTCAAAGGGCTTCTCCTCCAATTTTCCCTCAGGGTTCTGGAAACGCTCTGAATTCTCCTTGGGGCTCCTTAGACAGATTCACTAGAGAGCCATCTCAGAATCTGGGTGATTTGGGAGTGGGGGAGCTCATTTGATTAAATTGCCTTTTGTATTCTTCCAATGTGGTTATGCTTGACCCAGAGGCAAACTTTTCCTCCTATAATTTGAGGGAAGCTGTGTGGAAAGAGAGCTGGGAATCCAGTGAGGAAGTTAATTAGGGAAAGGACAAAAAGTGATGATACTAAGTAAATTTCTCCAGCCTTCTGGCAACAAACTGTTCTTCCAAATGTGACAACCCTTCCCGGCCTCCTCACTGTGGCTGAGCAGGTTTTCAGGCTCCTGTTTCTTCTAGAGCGAGTGGATATTTTCACCTTCTTTCAACAAAGGGAAAAACCTACATTAATAATGTAAGCAATTATTTTTACAAGATCAGCAGCATCTGTTGCAAGGGCCTAAATTAGAAGTCCAATCTCCATATTTCCCTTTGAAATACCATTTTGCTTTTCTTGGTTGAGTCCTTTGGGAATCTGTTAACTTGGAAGGCTGACTGGTGGCTGTGGATTTTTCCATCAGGGATGAGTCTGCCCCCTTAGGGCCTCTGCAGTATTATGGGGCTGAATCTTCTAGGAATCTCTGGGTCATATCCCAATGATAAGGGTCAGAAATATAACCCAGATATAATTGCTGGCTCCTGGGGAGAAGACAGGCTGATTTATGCTATGAGGAGGAAAGCAGTTCAAATTCTAGGGAAAGACTCTTTAGTCTAAAGCTTTAGCCCTTCATATTTTAGGGCCTCAGTTTCCCCATCTGAAGAAGGGGAATTACTAGATGACCTGATTTAAGGGAATATTTAGACTGCAGCAAAGATGGTCATGATGAGACACCACAGCTGACCTCATATGTTTCAGAAACTTTCACATAGTATAGAAGAGTTAGATTTGTTCAACGATGCTCCAAGATACAGAATTAGGACCAGGAGATGTAAGTTAGGAATAAGCAGATTTCAGTTCAATTGATGCTGCCTAGTTATGGAAGGGGTAGCCTCTCAAAGTCATTTGACCTCCCAGTAGAAAGAGCTGAACAGCAGCAGGGTGTTGTAGAAGGAATTCCTGTATTTGGAAGCCTGCAGAGAGTGGAACTAGATGTCTTCTGAAGACCCTCCCTACTCATAGATTCTCTGATCCTAAGCTCTAAAGCCCCATGAGCCTATGAGACAAGACTTCAAAATGAAAGCCCAATGCCAAGCTCCAATAGGCCAACTCCTAGGAATGACCGCAACAAGTCACCCATTAGAAGAACTGAAGTTATGGGTTTCCTGCTTGGCTGAGGCAATCAGCCTGAGAGCACAAAACTGCAGTTTACATTCTAAAAGGTTCAGGTACACAACTGATATTAAGCAATTAGGATCTGTTCAGGTGGTGGCAAAATCTCAAGGATTTAAACTGTAATTTTACAAACACACTCTAAATAAAATTAAGTTAAAACACAATCACAGTTTACTGAATATATCCTTTGTGCCCAGCTCAGTGCAGATGCTGTGAGGGATACAGAGGAAGCACAACCAAGGGGGAAAAGCTTTGGACCAAGTATCAGAGAATCCAGATTCAAACTTTGGCTCTGCCACTCAAAAGCTGTGTGACTTGGCATAAATCACTTAGCCTGTTACGAGTGAACACTAACCAAATAGGCCCCAGATACAATAGCCAGCCATCGCTGGTTTCTTCTCAAAGTCCAGAGAGAAGGTGTATTGAGTCATTTCAGTCATGTTCATCTTTTTGTGACTCCCATTTGGGGTTTTCTTGGCAAAGATACTGGAGTGGTTTGCCATTTCCTTGTTGAGCTCAAAAACTGAGCCAAACAGGGTTAAGTGATGAGTGTAGGGTCTCACAGCTAGTAAGTGTCCGAGGCTGGATTTGACTTCAGGAAGATGAGTCTTTTTTACTTCAGGCCCAGCCGTCTTTCTATTGAGAAGGCAGACACATGGAATTTCATACCTTAGAAATTGTCTAGTCAATGCTATCATTTTCTAAATTAAGAAATTAGGAGCTGGAGATATTAAGTAACTTACCCAATTTCATGTGGGTAATAGGTAGCAAAGTTCACATTCAAACCCAGATCCCTGATTCTCAATGAAGAACACATCTCTTTTTTGAACTCAAGGTCCTCTCTGAAACCCCAACGACTGAAACCAGACCTCTAAAGAGCAGGCATCAGCAATAGCCACCGAGTCCTAGTGCTTGCTGCTGTCAGACACGTCCAGTCTGAACTCATGTGCCTGTCTTTAACCAGCTAAGTATCCAAATCATCCAACTCCCTGAGCCTGGCTGCTGCATGTGGGGAGGGCAGTGCTGTGAGGATGAGGAAGGAAAAGCTCGGACGTCTGAGCTCTGTTAGTGAGTGAATCACAAGGTGTTTCTCAGGAGTCAATTACAAAATAATTTTTCAAAATATAATGAAATTCTCGGTCTAATTCTGAAACTTCACGAGTTTGTCAGATTTATCGTCTCCTGGAGTTGATGGGAGGGATGAAGCACTTTTTTTTAGCTTCTCTTGTTCTGCCCCTCATCCCTCCTCGTCTCTCATGGTATTATGAGGGAGCTTTTACACAGATGGAAATGTTACCCTTCCCCCAACCCTGAGCAGTTTTCTACTCTGCTCCTCTCACTCCTGATCTTTCTCTTCTCCAAAGGGTAGTGGCACTTTCCTGATGAAAGATGAAATCTTCTCGACAGCCCATAGCTCCAAAGCAGTTCATGTCATGTATGCATAAAAATTGACAGCTTCAGATTCACGTGCTGACTGAAGGCCATTCATTAATGCAACCAGAGGACACTACAAAGGTAGCATCAGCTCAGCAGGGAGCTGTCTGACTCCTGAGCTCGAAAAGTCTTTGTCCTTTACTACCAGAAGCCTTCCCTCACTCCTCCAGCTAACAGAGATCTCTTCCCCTCCTTCCCTTCCTTCTTCCTTCCCTCTTCCCATCTTCCTGCCTTCTCCTTTCTCCGGTAAAATCCAATGGTCTAAAATTCTATAAGAAAAGCCAGCAAAAGAAGATGATATTTTCCAGAGTGAAATCCTAATGACATAAAATAAGAACAATGAAAGTTCACATTTAGAGAGTACTTTTAGTTTTGCAAAGTGTTAGTTTGGAGTCAGTCCCAATCTGCTATTTCACTGGCATAGGGAACTTCACAGTAAGAAAGTGACTTCCCTTTATCAGTGGAGGTCTGCCATTGTGCCATTGTTGAGCAGTTTATAGGGAGGGAGTTGCCTGGGATACTGAGACACCAGCCTGGTGTCTTACAGACCATAGATTTTAGAGGCAGCACGTGAATTTAGGTTTTTCTGACTGAAGTCAGATCTGGGTCTCTTGGTAGCACTATTTTTATCCCCACTTTACAGTGAGGAAATTAGAGTTTTTAGAGAATAGATGACTTGCCCACGGTCACATAGTTACCAAGTGTCTGAGGAAGGTTCACATTCATTTTCCTAACTGACTCCAAGTCCAGAACTCTGCCCACTGTGGCACACTGCCTCTTAAAGACAAAGTATAGGGGCAGCTAGGTAGCATAGTGAATAGAGTGCCAGGTCTGAAGTCAGGGAGACTCGTCTTTCTGAATTCAAATCCAGCCTCAGACACTTATTAGCTGGGTGATCCTGGCCAAGTCACTTAATCCTGTTTACCTCATTTTCTCATCTGTAACATGAGATGGAGAAGGAAATGGCAAACTATTTGAGGATCTTTTCAAAGAAAACCCCAAATGGGGTCACAAAGAGTCAGATACAACTGAAAATGACTCAACAACAACAAATATAGTGTAGGGTAATAGCTGCAGCTCCATTTCTGTCTCTTCTTCCTCCTCTTTTTCCTTCTTCTGCTCCTGTTTTTTCAACAACTTTGTCATTTGTGCCATCAGCCATGGGATTTAATTGTCAACACGGCATACAAAGACAAAGACCACCAAGAAACACCCTTCATGTGCAACTTCACGTGTATTTGCTATGCTTTATTGGTCATAGATTCAGGAATTTAGTGTGATTTAGCTTTAGTTAAATTTAGTATTAGCCTTAAGTATGATTGAACAGAACAGAGATGGTTTCATTGTCAGTTTTGTATGATATGCTTGCTTCCTTAGGAAAGAATTCAACTAATGAGGACCTAGATGCCATGATGAATGAAGCTCCAGGTCCTATAAATTTTGCCATGTTCTCCACAATGTTTGGAGAAAAATTAAATGGAACAGAATCAGAAGATGTCATAAAAAAAATTCTTTTGATAAAAAGCTACAGATACCATTCCAGAAGGTTATTTGAGAGACTCGCTCATAACGGTGAGAGGCAGGTTCCCAGTTGAAGTAGATGAGCTTTTGGTCTGGTTTTTTTGGGGGGGAGGGGCAGGGTTGGTGTTCAGTGATGTCCAACGCTTCATGGCCCCATTGGGATTTTCTTGCCAAAGATACTGGAACAGTTTGCTATTTCCTTCTCCAGCTCATTTTACAGAAAAGAAAACTGAGGCAAACAGGGTTAAGAGACTTGCCCAGGATCATGCACCTAGTAAATGTCTGAGGCTGGATTTGAACTCAGGAAGAGGAGACTTCCTGACTCCAGGTCCAGTGCTCTATCCACTGCACCATCTACTTGCCCAGGTGAGCTGTATAGAGAAGCAACAATTTTAAAAAAGGAAAATTTTAATTGTATTGAGTTTATATACATTCTTAAAGAGTGGAGCAAAAGACAAGATTGAAAAGAATGTCAAATTCACATCAACACTTTTTGTTTTCATTTTGTTTATATCTGACACTTTCTGAAAGAACCTGTTGATGTGCTCTGTACCTTTACAGTTTTCACTCTTGTATTTCAAGACATTTGGGCACCTCTGTAATCATACTAAAAAAGGGGATATCGCTTTAAAACAGAATTGAAGAAATGGTCATTAACTAGTAAACACCTAAAGGATCTTCCATTACGAATTGACTGCTAATCATTTATGACAATTCTTTGTTTTAAACCATTTCATCACTTAACTATTGTATTGTCTACCACATCCCCATTTTTGTAAAAGAATAGTATGAGATATAAAACTGGAAACCAAGGGAAACCAGAACTGAAAAAACAACTTATAGCAAAACATCAATATTACAAAAATAAACAATTTTGCAGACTTTTATAAAACTGATAAAGAATAAAATTAGTACGATCAACAAATCAGTATAAAAGTGTAAAAACAAATAATTTTGAAAGCTGTAGGAACTATGCTCATAGAATAAGCATTCATTATTCTAGAGGATCAGTACTGAAATATGCTATCCAGTACAGAGAGGTGATGGATGTAAGGGGCAGAAGGGGAGAGAGAAAGAGAGGAGGGGGAGGGAGAGAGAATTTGTTTTATTTGTGCATTTGTTGCAAGAAAATTGTTTTTCTTTTCTATTCCAATGACATAGACTAGAATTAGGAGGAGGAAAAATAGATTTTTGCTAATTTTTTTAATAGAGAAGAAATTTCAATAGGTATAAGATGTTGCATGCACTTTCAGATGAGGTCACTGTGTGGTTGATCTTAGATTTTTGTGGAACTCTGCCTCACTTAAATCCAATTCACAATTCACACATGCGTCAAGGTGTCACCCTGTGATGTCATTGGTTCTCCTCAAAAAGGACAAGCAACCACTTTATTAAAAGAGACTTCTTACAAATCTGTAATGTTAGAATATAAAAAAAAAACACATCAATAAAACTTTTTAAAAAGTGTAAGATGAGATACTCTATCAATGAAATGTTTTCCTAATACTAAATACTTAACTGTATCTACTGTTTTCCTAATCTATCAGTAAAGAAAGGAAGAAAGAAAGGGAGAAAAGAAAGAAGGAAAGAAAGAAAGAAAGACAAAGGAGGAAAGGAAGAAAAAAAAGAAAAGAAGAAATTTGATTAGTGTAGCATGATCTCTCTTTGTAAAACCATGTTTGCTCTGTGATCACTATTTCCCCTAGTAGAGAGATGTTCACTAATCATTCCTTTAATAATACATAGAATTTTGCCATTAATTGAAGTCAAGCTTAATGGTCTTGAGTTTGCAAATCCTATTTTTCTTCTTTCCTTTAAGATTAGGAAAGTTGGGATTCCATTCCATTTCTTCTGATATCTTGTGTTCACTTCTGAGCATCATCTTTTAGGAAGTTAACTCATCAAGTTGGAAGGACACCACAAATCAGCTAATAGGGAGTAGGCACCCATGACAAGTGAGGAGATATGGAGAAAGCCGCTGGCTGTCCTTGATGAGACAGGATGATCCTGGCTAAGGATGGGCTATGAAATGGCCATTAGGTTGGCCATGAAAGAAAAAACCCACAAATCACACAATGGCTCTTAGTTCTATGGGGTAGAAGATCTACAGAAGGGATGTGCTGTCAATCTTTTTGGGAGGGAGCGGTGGGGTCGGGGGGAATGTACACATAGCCCATTCTGAAGTTTAGTCTGTGTTATTATCACTTGCTTAAGTCTGGGCAATCAATGAAACAGTAAATGAAGAAGTCTGGATTTGGAGCATTTCCTGAAATCCAAGTTATAAATGTTCACACTGCAGTTTTAACAATTAACTCTCTCCAAATGGTTTCAGCTGGCTCCAGAACACCCCTGGTCTAGAGGCTGGAGGAAGCAAACCCAGGAAGTCTAAAGAATTTCTCTCAGTTGCCTCAGAGGCAAAGGAAAGGAAATTGATAGGCCTTCGTCAAACTTTTAGACCTAAGGAAAGTATTTTACAGTCAGGCTCCAAACTACCTTTGCAATCTTTATTACATTACTCAACCCCTTACAATCTATGATTGATACTAATTTGCTTTCTTCACATTTAACATTCTGTTTGCTTCCTCCTATCTTTATGCTGCTGTTCTGAATGCCTGGAATTCACTCCTTCCTCCCATCCATCCCTAGTTTCCTTAAAGCTCAACTGAAGCTCTATGATGAAGCCTTTACCTATCCTCTCAGATCTCCTCCCCCACATTACCTTGAAAATACTTTATGTACACCTATATATGTACATGATAGCTCTCAGCAGAATATATACTACTTGAAGACTGGGATGATTTCATTTTTGTCTTTGTATACTCAGTGCCTAGCAGTGTATGGCATATAGCTGGCATTTTAAAAATGATTTTCAGTTGATTGGTTGATTGATCCCGTTGCCTGAGGTAGAGAAGATACAGAATCACTGGTGTGATAAAACCTGGTGTTGACTATGAAGACCAGGCTATAGATGATATGGGTGGGTTGTGTTCTTGAACCTTGGTGAACTTTTGCATGAGGCTAGAGATAGGTGGGGACTGGAAGAGACCTCAAAGTTGAGATACCTGTTACAGCCCAGCTTTTGATCTGCAATACTGTACTCTCTCTGGAGAGACAGAATAGGACGCATACCATAACAGTTTTTTATCTGGGTGAAAAAAAAAGCTAGCAATACCACCTGTAGAGACTTGTAGGTGGAGCAACATGTAGGTGATACATTGATAGAGAATTTCAATAGGAAATATATCATCACTTACCAGTAACTGAGGAGGACTACAAGAGGAGCGATGATCGCCATCTGCTCAACGTGGTAGAGAAATACAATAAAAGCCAATAACTAAGGAATTGCAAAAAGTAATTCCTGCTAGGAACATATCTTGTGCATGACTGTTAGTAACTGAGTTAATGCAGATCTCTGGGGAAGCCATGCTAATTGGCAACTGGGTTTATTTTCTGTGGGTTCTATTTTATTCCATTTGTGAACAACACTTTACCATTGTTAACTTTATGAATTATGTGTTTGCAAGGGGAGTTGGTGACAATATACTGCATAGTGTCATGTAGAGAAACTCCTTGATTTAGTAGGGAAAGGCAGAAAATACCTTTAGTGAAATCCCTGAAAGTGTACCCAGACTCATCCTATCATGTGAGAAACTCTGATAACATTAGAGGTAGAGACAATTAGTGCCCTGTTGTATATTTACTATCTTCTAATTCTAGTTTTGTGTTAGGTTTCTCTCTGCTCCACTACAAGATTATAATCTCCTCGAGGGCAGCACTATGTCTCCTTTTATCCTTCCCAAGGTGATATCATAAAGAACCACTGGGACATTCTTTCTCAAACTGTCCCCCTCAGGGACTTCCAAGGACAAAGAGAACAAGTATTTCTAAAGCTAGCTCCACTGCACAGACTCAAAATAATGATAACTGTAACAAATAAGATAGGTGAACACTAGCAAAGAAGAATGGAGAAAGGAAAGAAAACTTTACCAGAAAAGCCTTTCATAAAGTTAACAGAGAAACTGAAATGTACAAGCAAAATACATACCTCAGGATAATGAATAAATACTCTGGGACAACTCCACAAAGAAGATTACAACAGAAATTACTTCTCTAAAGGTGAGAATGTATGTACTGGAAGGACCTCCAGAGTGGTTTAAAATTCCCATAAGAAACATAAAGGATGACTTGGCCATCTATGAAATTGGACGTATAAAAACTGACAAAGTAGAAAATGAAATGGAAGATCTCAGGGAAGCAGTAGACTGTCTAAAGAACACAGAGACTCAGAATAAAAAAATGTAGTTGGATGAACAGGGAATGTAGATGGAAGAACAAATTTTTTAAAAAAAGGAAAAAGACTTCAGATTTCTACAAACCAAAGCAATAGAGCTAGAAGATAAATCTGGACAATGCAATCTGAGAATTGCTTATCTACCAGGAAAAATATGAAGAAACAAAGGGTCTGTGAAAAAAATCAAATTTTAAAAAAATCAGAAGTACTTGAAACAGAGGGCAAAGGATAAAGCAAAAGAATCTACAGGATGGTAGCAGAGAGGAATTCTAAATTCGAGTCACTCGGGAATTCTGTGGCCAAGGTTAAAAGCTTCATTGTCAAAGATGAAAAGCAGCTAGAGAAAGAAGTCCACATATCAACAGATACCAATTTAAATGACCCAAGACTACTTAAGAAACACCAGAAAAATGAAAGAGGCTAGAATATTGTATACCAAAAGACAAGGGAAATTAGCCTTCACCCCAAGATTACCTAGGCATCTTTTTTTTTTTATCAGTACTGTGACTTGTATTAATAAAAATCAGGAGAAGTAATATAACTGGCTCTTCCTGATACTCTCTACTTTAAAAAAAGTTTTGTCTTGCCTCACAGACATTTCTAGAACAATTTCTACAAAACGCCGTTATGAAGTACAGAGGCAGCTAGGTGGGTCAGTGAGTAGGCTGGTGGGCCTGAAGTCTGGAAGACCTGAGTTCAAATCTGATTTCAGATACTTTGAAATCAAAGGACCTACATTTGAACCTAGGCTCTGCCACTTCCTACTGTATCACTTCCCCTCACCAGGCCTCATTTTTTTCATCAGAAAGATGAGAGAATTGGATTAGATGACTTCTAACACTCCTTTCCAGTTCTACAATCTATGGAGGTATGATGATTAACCAGTACATAAGTATCCCTGCAAGTCATATATTGATTTGGAAAATCACAAATTAATATTACCTATGCTATATTGTATTTTTATTTATTTTATTAAATATCTCCCAATTCCCTTTTAATCTGGTTGTAGGCACTTGGGCCACAATATCTGTGGGCTATGTTTGACAATTCTGGTCTTTGTTACTAAAGTGTGAGTCCCCAGTACCCCCCTTAAATCTCCCTCATATAATTTTTTTTTAAAGAAGACTCATTAGTCTTCAGAAGTATGACAGAGGGAAATGAATGATTTGAAATAAGGATGGCGCTGTGGATCAGAAAGACCTGAGTTCAAATCCAGCCTCAGATACTTACTAACTGTGTAACCCTTGGCAAGTCACTAAACCTCTCTCTGCCTCAATTTCTTCAACTATAAGATGGGGATAATAACAGAATTACTGTGAGGACCAAATGAGATATTCATAAAGTGCTTAATTCTTTGCCTTGCACATAGTAGGCGCTATATAAATGCTTATTCCCTTCCCAAAAAGTTTCCCCACCTTTTATTTCTGCCTTTTAACACAGTAATACAGTTAAGCAAAAGCAATTGATACAGTAACTGTACTTGATAAGGTACATGAGATCATTCCTTAGAAGTCCCCACCTCTCTCCTGTGAAAAGAGGTTTGTTATCTTTTCTCCAAGATCCTTACTTGTTTTTCTGATATTGAATAATTGGCTTCCATTTAGTGATATTTTCATTTATATTGTTGTAACCATTTTATATACATATTATATTATATTATGTTATATTATTATATATATGTAGTTCTTTATATATGTAGTTCTTTAGGTTCTGCTATTTATTCACTCTGTATCAGTTCATATAAATCTTACCATATTTCCCTTAATTCTTTGTATTCATCATTTCTTATTGATTGTTCAATATTCCATTATATTCATGTCGTTGTTTTCAGCCTTTTCTCAATCTATTTTGTTTCCAGTCTCTGTTACCACAAGAATGCTGCTAAGGGATATCCATCCGGTAACAGAACCACTGGATCAAAAAATATGAACATGTAGTCCCTTTTCTTATATAAATAAAAATTAATACCTAGAATGGTTAGACAGGTTCACAGCTCTATCAATGTGTTAGTGTGTCCATCTTCCCACTGTCCTTCCACCTTGGCTGCTCCCATTTTGGGATTTTGTCTTCCTCATACATGTTCATCTACTTTTTCTTTTTCTATCACTCTCTCTCTCTCTTCCTTGTTTACCAATCATCTCCCATTCCTACATAAAGCAAGCAATAGCAGGACACACAGTTCTGAATGCTAACAAGTACAGCAACACCTCACTTGGACAAGTTGTTTAACCCTTCTGTGCCTCCATTTCTCATGTGTAAAATGAGGAGTCGAACTAGAAGATGCTCTCTAAGGTCTCTTCCACCTCTAAATCTGTCCTCCTATGTAAACACTTAAACTGAGTCACTTACATGATAACTTTGGTTATCCAGAGCACGGACAAAAGCCAGAAAGTTAACAAACATAGTCTTTGATCAGCTAAAAGAGAGGTAATAAAGTCCAATGTAGAGAGGACCCAAGTACCAGAATATCAGAGTTCCTTCAGACACAGATTTCCATAGAACCCCCTCCCCAAAAGGAGACACAGAGCCAATTTCCCTAAGTTCACCTTGATTTCTTTCACGGCCCAGACTTGAAGGTAGATCACTCTCTCAAATGGGTATGGCTTTCCTCAATTGCCTAAGGATGTAAACCTGGAAAGTATCATTCAAATCATCTAATTCAATCTCTTCTTTTTTTTTTTTTTTATCAATGAAGAGACTGAGAAGTAACTGACCCAAAGTCACATAACAATTTAAGTCTTCTGACTTCCAATCAATTTTCCTCACACTGAGAACTTCATTCCTGTTCTTTGACTCAGTTTAGAATGGAGAGATTGAGGGTGAGAACAAAAACATTTCCAGTATTTTTTCCTTGCTTCATCTTCTCATACTTTTTGAGCATACACAGACTAGCTATTACCCTTGCAAGTAGCAAGCTCCTTATGGAAATCTGTAATATACCTTTGCCTGTCATCTGCTATGAAATTTCAGTTCTTTGAATTTAAATTGAATATTGACTACCTGTCATGTCTGGTACTTCTCCAACTAAGCCAGACTGCATATAATACACATTTTCAAACATGCTTGTAGGTTATGGGGACCCAGTTACCATTTCAACAATTCCCCTGTTGTCTAATTATCTTTATCATGGATGTGGTTATTTAAAAGGAGGTTGGGAGAGGCAAGTTGAAATGCCACCATCTTAAAACTGCCCTAGTTTTCCAAGTCCTGTTCTAAGTTTTAGGGTCAAAGACTAAATTTCATCTATAGTCTTCAGCTTGTGTTTGTCATTAGTGAGTTGTTTTCAGTTGTGTTTGACTTTTCGTGACCACGTTTGGGGTTTTTTTTGGCAATGATACTGGAGTAGCCTTCAGCAGGGAAGAGCAATGAGCATGTTCCAGAATGCTCTTTCTCTTTCCCTTTCAATTCCAAAGGTTGTTAGTTTAAGTTAGTAAGTATGTGTACTTTTACCTTAGTCAAGGATTTTATAAATGATATTGTATAAAAAAAAATAGTGGGACTTAGATCCACAAATTCCAGAAGTTCCAATAAGTTTTAAAAATTCAATATGATATTGCTTATTAATGGCCATTAATTAGTGAAGGCAAGCTTTTGTAAAAACCTGTCAGCTGATTAAACAACTACATAAAATGAAAGCTGTCTGATAATTCATGAATTTGTTCACTGATCTTTCTTCTATTCAATATTCATTAGCTATGACATAAGACAATTGTAACCCATATATATTACATATATATATATATATATATATATATATATATATATATATATATATATATATACACATATAAACTCTTAGAGAATTATGAAGGTGAGGAAGAGGGTGAGGAAGAAGGAAAGTAAATGATATGTTCAGAGTCACACAGCTAATAAATGTCAGATGCTAATATCTTAGCCCTGGTCTTCCTGGTCTCAAGTAAAGCATTCCCTCTACTCCACTACACTGCTTTTCACATACACATAACAGAGGACAGTATAGTATGGAATAGCATGGCATTATATGGTATGGTATGGTGTGGAGTGGTGTGGCATGGTATAGTATAGTATGGTATAGTGTGGTGTGCCACAATACAACACAGCATAGTTAAATATGAGAAAGCAATAATAGATAAAATGTACATATGTATATAACATGTCACATGTGTCAGCATATGCTTAATTCAGAACAATTCAATTCACTGTGTATCATTCCCCTACTTCAGTGTTTGAAGAAAATTAAACTTACATCATGGCCAGGTAAAACATAGATTCATCTATAACAGACTCTGTGTGTGTGTGTGTTTGTGTATGTGTATCTCTTTGTGATTTCCATTTGGGTCCCCTGATTGTAGAAACATCATTCATTTCTAGGTATTATTGATGATCTCATAACACAGGAGTGACAGAGTGAATCAGAGCCACCAGTGAATTATGAAAGGCCATAAATAAAGAGAGGAGGGGAAATAAATAATGTATCTACCAACAAGGCATAAGATATTTTCTTTAAAGCAATGACACCCTCTGTTTCCTCCCCCCAACCCCAAGTCCTGAAGCGGCTTTAGTTAAGGTATCTGATGAAACTATCTCTCTTTAGAAGGTGAGGATGGTCTCTGCACCACAGTCTGTTGTAAGGAGCTGTGCTGAAGGAGGGTGGGAGAGAGAGAAATGCAGAAACGCTGGACAGAGACAAGGAGTCAGAGACAGAGTCAAAGACAAGCAGTTCAATCCACCCTTCGAGACAGTTTGTCTGACTTGGGATAATTCTAACTGCCAGGAAGTTTTTCCTTATATCTAGTTGAAATCTGTCTGTCTGTAATTTTCATTCACTGATCTTAGTTCCACCTTCCAGGAACAAACAAAACAATTAATCCTTCTTCATGTGATAGTCTTTTAATACTTTTAAATATTTGAAGATAGCTATAATATTTTCCCTGGCTTCTTTTTTTCCAACCTAAACATCCTCAGGTCCTTCAACAAATATTTATATAGTGTGGGGTTTTCTCCTTGCTTCTAGAACCAATGTAGACTAATGTCCTTATTAAAATGTGGAACCCAGAATTGATATAGGTAGAATTCAATGAGGCGATAGCTTCTCTCATTTTGGACAATATTAAGGTAGACCAATAGGCAGCAAGGTGGCACAATGGAAAAGAGTACCAGGTCTGGAGTCAGGAAAGCTCATCTTCCGAAACTGAAATCCATTCTCAGACACTTCCTAGTTGTGTGACCCTGGACAAGTTACTTAATCTGTTTGCCTCAATTTCTTCATCTGTAAAATGATCTGGAAAAGGAAATAGCAAACCTCTCCAGTATCTTTGCTAATAAAACCCCAAATATGGTCACCAAGAGTCGGACTGAACAACACAAAAGGCAAATTAATATCATATTAGATTTTTTTGGCCACCATTTCACAGTGTTGACACTTATTAAAGTTGCAGTTCACTAAAAACCCAAGCTCTTTTTCACATGGATTATCGCTTAGTTATATCTCCTTCATTCTATACTTATATAATTACTGGTTTGGAGTCAAGCATTTATGTCAATTAAATTTCATCTCATTAGATTTCAAGCTCTTTTAGAATTCCAGTTGTCGTTTATCAAATTAACTACCTTTCTAATTTCACATCGTCTTCAGATTTGAAAAGTAAACCATCTATTCTTTCCTCCAAATCTTTATAAAATTTTGAATAGCACAAAGCCATGTCGCGTTCCTCTGACCAATCCCTGGGAAATCACCATCACAAATCACAAGTCACCAGGAAGGTCAAGATTCTTCGAATGGCTTTGAATGGGAGCTGTTTGACTGTGAAGGAAGAATATTGGGTACTTTTCCATCTAGTCATCTAATGGGATATAAAACTACTCAGCACCAGAAAATGGCAGATCATCGTCTCAAACATCACTGAGCCCTTCCTACTTGGCAAAGTCTTCAACATCCTCCAAATCAAGAATTCTGTGCAATTCTGAGACACTATGGAGGTGATGTAGGTGTCTCCTGATCCTGTATGTTCTTGTAATAGACCTCACCTATAATTACCTCTAGGAATATTTTTGTACTTCCAGACAAGTCATGACTCCTGACTGGCCAGGCTAGCACAATAAAGATAACTAACAATTACAGTGTGTGAAAAGGTCTATGTGAACAAACATTAGGTGCTAGGGTTGTGCTAGGCAAAAAAAAAAAGAGAGAGATAGAAAGGGTGGGGAGAGAGAGAGAGAGAGAGAGAGAGAGAGAGAGAGAGAGAGAGAGAAAGAGCATTTCTTATTGCATGATGAGGAAAAGCTCCACAGAGGAGATGGGCTTTGCATTGGGATCAAAGGATCAGTAGGATTATAAGAGGTGTATAGGGTGAGGGAAAGTTTGGGAGGGAGAGAGCATTCCAGGAGTCAGGGATGGGAAATGGGTAATTTGAGCAAATATGTGAAGGTATGAAACAGATAGGTATGTTAAGGGAATGTAAAGTGGTCTAGATTGGTTAGAGTGCAGAAGAGTAGTGGGAGATAAGTATAGAGTAATCCATTTTGAGTCTCACCGAGGCTGAATGACTCGCCTCTTTCTAGCTATGTGACCTTGGTCATATCATTTCACCTTTCTGAGACTTAATATTTATCAGTTTACCACTCTACAATTCCTTCCCACTCTAGAGCCCATAAACCTATAAAACGGATATAGACAGGAATAGTCAGAAGGGCTTTGAATGGAGGAAAACTATCTTGAAGCATGACTAGGATTTGGAGAGTTAGAGGGAAGTATCTGTTTTCCTTCAAAGTTTGTACATCTATTTTATTTTTTTAACTGCTTACTTCTTAATTTACTAAGATAATATCAATAGACAGAAAAAATTTTTGATAAAGTACAACACTCATTTCTATTAAAAACACTTGAAAGTATAGGAATCAATGGAATTTTTCTTAAATTGATAAGAAGCATTTACCTAAAACAATTAGCAAGCATTGTTTGTGACAGGGATAAGCTAGAAACCTTCCCAGTAAGATCAGGTGTGGTGCCTTGATGGATGTCCACTATCATCAATATTATTCAATACTATATTGGAAAACCTAGTAATAGTGATAAGAAAAGAAAAAGAAATAGAAGGAATCAGAATAGGAAATGAGGTAACAAAATTATCTTTTTCTGCAGATGATATGATGATATACTTGGAAAATCTTAAAGACTCGACTAAAAAGCTAATTGAAATAAGTAATAATTTCAACGAAGTAGCAAGCTATAAAGTAAACCCAAATAAATCCTCAGCATTCCTATATATTAACAACAGGAAGCTATAGGAAGAGATAGCTAAAGATACTCCACTTAAAATAACTCCAGACAGTATAAAATACCTGGGAATACACCTACCAAACAAACCCAGGACCTATATGAACTAAACTATAAAAAACTTTGTGCACAAATAAAATCAGATTTAAATAAATGGAGAAATATTAATTGTTCATGGGTAGGCAGGACTAATACATTAAAAATGACAATTTAGCCAAAATTAATCTATAATTCAATGCTATCCGAATTAAATTATCAGAAATTATTCTACAAAGCTGGAAAAAATAGTAACAAAATTCATTTGGAAGAACAAAGGGTCAAGAATATCAAAGGAACTGATGGGAAAAAATGTAAAGGAAGGTTTAGCAGTACCATGTCTTAAACATATTATAAAGCAGCAATTATCAAAACTATCCAGTATTTCTAAGAAATAGAAAGGTAGATCAGTGGAACAGAGTAGGCATACAAACTACAGCAGCAAACAAATATAGTTACTCAATGTTGGACAAGTATAAAGACTTAAGTTTGGGGGATAAGAATTCATTATTTGGTAAAAATTGTTGGGAAAGCTGGAAAGTAGTCTGGCAAAAATTGGGCGTAGCCAATATCTTACAGGTCAAAGTAGATACATGATCTAGGGATCCAAGAATATTTGAAGAACATGGAATACATTAAACTTATAAATAGGTGAACAATTTATGAGCGAACAAGAGATAGAGATTGTCATGGGATGTAAAATGGATGATTTTTATTACATTAAAAGATTTTTATACAAATAAAACAAATGTAGCTAAGATCAGAAGGAAAGCAGAAAATTATACAGACAGTTTCTTAGGTAAAGGTTTCATACCTCAAATATATGAAGAACTATTTCAAATCTATAAGAATGCAAGGCATTTCCTTGTTGATAAAAAGTCAAAGGATATGAACAGGCAGTTTTCTGATGAAGAAATCACAGCAATTTATAGTCATTTGTTCATTAAAAGTCTAGTATCTTTTTTTCAGACAAATTGTTACTGAACTATATGCCTCTTTCAAATTGAACTTGTGAAGTTGATTTTTTAACTCAAGTGTAAGACTTTACATCCTTGTGACTCCCTACTAAAATCTCTTACCTTGCCACTACTATCTATCGGTGTTTTTTCCTTATTAGAATGTAAGTTTGTTGAGGGCAGGCACTGTCTTATTTTGTTCTTATATCGCCAGTACTTACCATGGTACATGGCCCAATGTAAATGCTTAAATACTTTCCAATTCATTTATTCTTTTACATATCCTTATCCAATTTCATCTGATTTTTTTTTGACCCTATATTCCAGCCTCTCAGTTTCATTATGAATTTTGATTCTATCATCTGGTGTATTACCTGTGCCTCCTAGATTTGTGTCATCTTCTAATTTGACAGGAATTCCATCTAAGCCTTTATCTAATTCATTAATGAAAATGTTAGACATCAGAGGGCTAAGTACAGATCCTTTGGGTATCCCACATGAGAACTTCTTGCAAGTTGACATAGATCCATTAGTAGCTATTCTTTGGTTTGGACCATTTGATCAGTTCAAAATCTGACCAATTGTATCATAGTCTAGTGCATATATCTATTGAGTTAGTCATCAAATGCTAATTATGTTCCAGACTGCCTTGTATCCAATAGTTAATGCAATCATAGGTCATATTAAGAGAGACATAGTGGTCAGGACGAGGAAATGACTGTACTTCTGCACTCTGTCCTTGTTAGATCACATTTGGAGTAATATGCTCCAGTTCTAGGTCTCATATGTTAAGAAAAAACATTGATAAGCAATATAACATTCAGAGTAGGACAACGAGGATCATGGAAAGTCATAAATATACATCACATAACATGAACATCACTTTAAGAAAAAGAAGTAGTTACATCTGGAAAAGAGAAGACTGGAGGAGTGTGGAGAAGGCATGGTAAGTGTCTCCAAGCGCTTAAAGAACTGTTACATGGAATAGTGAATAAATTTGTTCTTCTTGACTCTAGAAAGCAGAACTATGAGCAAGCAGAAGTTATAAAAAAGAAATTTTGGCTTCTTATAAGGAAAAGCTTCTTAACAACTGGAACTATGAGCAAAGTGGAATGACCTGCTCCCCTTTACTGGAAGTCTTCAAACAAAAGCTAGATGACCAATCAATCAAAAAGCATTTATTAAGCACCTATATTTGACAAAAACTGTTGGAAAGACTGGAAGGTGGTCAGGAAGAAATTAGATATAGACCAACATCTGACACCATATACCAAGATAAACTCCAAATGTATATGATTTAAAGTAAAAAGTGACATTATAAACAAAGTAGAGGAGCACGGAGAAATAAGTTTTCTCAACTAAGGATAGAAGAAGAGTTAATGACAAAACAAAGGATCCAGAGAAGCACTAAAGGTAAAATGGACAATTCTGATTGCATAAAATCTTAAAATTTTTGCACAAACAAAACCAATGCAGTTAAAATTAGAAGAAAAGGAGTTAATTGGGAGAAAAAATCTTTGCAAAAATTTACTCTGATAAAGATTTCATATCCAAAATGTATAAAGAATTGACTCAAATGATAAAAACAAGAGGACATTTTCTCTTTTTTCATGTTTTGCTTTTTTCTCATTTTATTTTCAATTAATAAACATTTTCTCTCCTCCCACTCCCCCTTCCAAGTTAAAAGAAAAATAAAACCCTTATAATAAATATGAACAAACAAAATAAATTCCCATGTCCAAACATGTATATCTCATTTTGCGTCTTGAATCTATCATCTTTCTCTAAGGAGAAGTCCTCACCATCATATGTCCTCTGAAATCATGATTGGTCATTGCATTGATCAGAGATCTCGAGTCCTCAAACTTTTTTTTTCCTTAAATACTATTATTTTTACTATATGAATTCTTTTTCCTCTTCCACTGATGTCCTTGGACTATCAGCCAGAAGAGGTATCACTGAGTCAAAGTACATATGCAAAGTTTAGTGACTTTGGGGGCATAGTTCCAAATTAATTATCCAGAATAACTGTACCAATTCGTAGCTCCGTCAACAGTGTACTAATGTGACTGTTTTACTCTAAAAAATTTGTCGTTTTCCTTTTCTGTCATCTTGTCAATCCTATGAGTGAAAGTGAAACTTCGGTGTGCTTTATTTGCATGTGGCTATTGAGAGTTTGTCTGTCTTTCTTTGAAAGCTGATGAACAGGAAGAATGAAATCAGAAGAAAAAAGATAACGGTTTCTACAATGACAATAACATCTATCAGATTGACAAAGATGACAACAACAACAACAAAAAACCAAATATTGGAAGTTCCGCAATAAAAGGCACATTAATGCACTGTTATTGTACTAAAGTTGTTAGGCTGTACAGAAACCTTTGACCCAGATATTCTTCTTCCAGTTCTACACCCCAAAGAAATGAAAGAAAGAGAAAAGTGACCCATATATACAAAAATATTTATAGTAGCTCTTTTTGTGACAACAAAAAACTGGCAACTAAAGGAAGTGCCACCAAACTAATGGTGTATGAATGTGATAGAATATTATTGTGTTGTAAGAAATTATGAAAGAGCTGATTTCAGAGGATCTTGAGAAGACTTGTATGAATGGATGCAGAGTGAAATCATCAGAATCAAAAGAACACATGCAATAGTGACTAATATAAAGAAAATCAACTTTAAAATACCTACAAGTTCAATCAATAGGATGACCAATAATGAGGAAGTAGGATATAGTAGCTAGCCTGTACTAGAGAAGTGATGGACTCTCAAGATGCAGAATGAGATACACATTTTTGTACATGACCAATGTAGGAATTTGTTTTGCTTGACTGTGCATATTTGTTATGAAGGCTTTGTTTTCCTTTTTAAATTGGGGTGGGATACGTAGTTGGAAAGGAGATGAAAGCTAGAAGCAGGATACACCCTCACTCCAAATGAGAAAAGAAAAGAAGGAATCCCTGACAAGCAGGATGGCATTGAAATTTACATGTTGAATTTATTACATCCTCAAAAAGAAAAGCAAGCTCTAAATAATAAAGATTCATAGTTTCACATACAAGCTTCTCCTTCTGTTTTATGATCTATGTTGCAATGCTCATTTTATCTGGTGTTTGTTACATTTTAACTTTCTAAAAGGGAAAAATATATCTTAGGGACTACACTAGGCACTAAGGATACAAATTCAAATGTAATACAATTGCTCCTTCAGGAAGCCTGTATTCTTCCTGGTGGATATGACATATTAACAGGTAAGTAAATACAGGAGTGATTGGAGAGAACTAATATTGGGGGATTAAGGGAGGTCTCTTGAAGGCGATGGCAGAGGGAGCTAGGAGGCTGAAGGAGGAAGACATGAGGAGGGAGAACATTCCAGGCATGGGCAACAACCTTTGCAAAGTCATGGAAGCAGCAGATGAGGTCTCATGTACAAGAAACATCACGTTGGTCAATTCAGCTAGAGCATAGTGTATTGAAAGAAGAGCACTGTGAAATAACCTTGAAAAAACAGATTAGACCAAATTGTGAAGGCTTTTAAACTAAAAGAGGGGACAATAGGGATAGAATAGGGAAGAAGGGAGGGAAAGAGGAGAGGGGGAGGAAGGAAGAAGGATATGGAGAGGAGAATACTTTTTAGAGAAAATAGGGAGCCATTGAATCTCCTTGAGCAGGGGAGTGATGTGGTACTTTAAGAAACTCAACTTGGCAACTACATAAAGGATTAGAGAGGAGAGACTGAGTGCAGAGAGACCACCTGCCAAGTATCATAGAGGGCATCCTTTCCGATACAGCTTGGACTACATGGTCTCTCTGGTGCTTTAAAATCCTGGGATTCTGGGAGATCTATGCAAGCTGCTATTAGATGTGGGCTGGGTAGCTGAGTGTATAACCTCAGAGGTTTTTCTTGGTGCCAGAGTATGACTCCATACTCAAAGCACACAATGCCGTATTTTCAGACCGCTAGGAAGAATTTCCAGAGGCTCAAATCTTCACACTCCCCCTCACCCTTAAACAAGCCCTGACTACTCCAGCCCACACCGTTCTTCCTGTTTTCAGAATTTCTCACTAGCAAATTGTTTGTACTATACAATTTAGCACCTAATTTTATAATGTTTTGTACTGTTTGTGAATTGTTTCTTACATATGAGTACTGTGAGTTTCATAAGCGCAAGAACCATATGTTTTCCTTTTTCTCTCTCATCCATCCCACCTAGTACATAGCTCCACATGTAGGCATTGAGCCTTTGAGACAATGAAAGAGACGGTTAGTTCACAAACCACTGAACACATACAGATCTGCTTCTGGGCATCTTCTCCAGAAGAGCTAAAGTTTAGTAAGAGGAAGCCACAGGGTCACCCACACTGTGTGAGCTCATCAAACTTTAAGTCATTCATTTGCTCTTACATCAGCAAAGCTGGATATGTCTATGGTACAGTGGGAATAGTTTGACACTAGAGACCTGGAGGCCTTTGTTCTAATTCTGTCTCTGCTAACTGGGTGACCTGGCCAAGTCACTACCCCTTTGGGCCTTAGTTTCTTTGTATGTTTAAATGAGATTTGATTTGCTAAGGGGTTCTTGACCTTTTTGTGCCATGGATCCCGTTAGTGTCCAGTGAGACCTACAGATCTCTTCTCAGAATATTTTTGTAAATTCATGATTGAAGGAAAAGTTAGACTTCAGTTAGAGATTGGTGAAAATACAATTTTTTTTCCTATCCAAGTTCACAACTCTCTAAAACCTATCCATAGACCTTCCATGGGCTCCAGATTAAGATCCCCTGGATCAGATGATCACTGAGGTATCTTTAATCCACTGCTAACCATCTATTTATTCTCTGTTTTGGACTGTTATAAGGAAGCAAAAGGGATAATGTTCTATCAAATCCTACTTCCCACTCTGGATAGCTGTGTGACTGTAGATAGGTCAGAATACCTCTCTAAGTCTCTGTTTCCTCCTCTGTAAAATGTCATACCTTCCTCATAGGGTCTTGTGAGACTTAGATGAGATGTTTTGTCAAGCACTTTATAAACCTTATAAAGCCAGTCAGATATCATCATCACCACCAAAGTCTCTTGTCATGGCTCTTGTGGAGATGATTTCCGCTCTAATAAGGACTGGATTATATAATCTCTGAAGCCTCTTTTACTTTGAGATCCAGGGATAATGTGGAAAGATGGCTCTGACAAACTAGAAGGCCCAGTGGAATAGAAGGAATCATGATGTGCTGACACTCGAGGTATCCAGCAAGGTGAGTCATGGCCAGGTGAAGCTGCGCCACCTGCCCCTCTAGGCTTCCCTCTATCTTTATCCTAAGCTATTCCTCATCTCCAGGGAAAGGGATAGAGTTTCCTACTAGCACATCTTATGTTCCGTCTTTACCAGGTTAGACACACCAAAACACTACTAAAGGGAGCCAGCCAGCCAGCCACCTGTCATCTGGGACCTAACATCCTTCAAGGCAAAAAGGCTGATGTGTCAATCACCCTTTGCAGTGGAAAAACACAATATTCCAGTTGGATGCATTTTGCCCAGAACAAATATCACCCCCCACTTAAACATTGCTGGAAGCCTGCAGAAGCTTAGATGCCCCCGGGTCCTATGGCAGTGCAAGTTCGCCATCTAGAGGTCATAACTGGTAACACTCAGCCTACCAGCCAGCATCATAATATCTCCAGGTGCCCCTGGACCAGTGTTCCTGAAAAGTTGGGTACCTAACTTATACACAACGTTTTAAGGGACGCAAAACAATTTTAATACACAATGTTCCTTGATGCTCCTTATGAGTTAAGTACTTCTTTCCCCCTGCTAGATCTGTACCCTCATCTGTTGACTAGGATCTCCACCCATCCATGCCTGCCTCCCCTCTGCCCCCACCTTACCCCCATAATCAATCAGTTTGTTACGGAAGTTCTGCTTACCGTACTGGGGAAGGATGTC